>JAJPUD010002696.1:122781-138504 GCA_023553655.1 Myrmecobius fasciatus | reverse complement strand
AGAGAGAGAGAGAGAGAGAGAGAGAGAGAGAGAGAGAGAGAGAGAGAGACCCACCCATGTGCTATGTCCCAGGTTTATAGAGGAAATTTTCTTTTATCCTATTGCCATATTAATTTTTTTTTACTTTGAATTTGTGTGTCATATAAATGATGGAAGCTCATGATTTTTTTTTAAAGTAAGAACTTCTAAAGTATCTTGAACTGGTGTAGTTAATCTAGTGAGATTCTATCATATGGGTTACAGGATGTTCCTATATTTGTGGTAGGAGCAACTAAGCATTTTGACTTAGCAGTCTTTAATTTATTGAATTTGAGAATAAAGAAAGCACTTATGAAAAAAACTTCAAATTCTGCTTAGGTCTAGTACTAAGGAAGGTGTACAATAAAAAAAGAAGGAGCTACATTTTGTGAATTATAAAGACTTCAGAGTTCCCATAGAGATTCACGTGGGGCTTTAAAGATAGACTATAATTGTCTTTAGATACAAAACTTTTTTTAACTCAGGGAAAATATGGAAGGTAAGCTCAAGCAGTGCCTTTAGTTTAGGTGTGAAATTTATTCTACAAGATGAAAAAGGTCTATGTTGCCCACTGAGAAAACTTTCATAGACACTTAAAGATGTCTCCTTAACAAAATATTAAATTCTTTTAACAAAGTTAACTCTCTGAGGAAGTATGAATTGGTCTTGTCCTGGTAATACTGAGTTAACTCCAATTTGCTGGTATATTTCTTAGGTTCATTTTCCAATGACATTGATGTCCCAGCCTCCTTTTCTATAATAGTAATAAATGTGTGTGTGTGTGTGTGTGTGTGTGTGTGTGTGTGTAAGCACTTCCCAAAGTTGTTGTGAAGATCAAATCAAGTACCACACAAATGTTAGATATAAAATTAATACCTAAACAATTCTCTTGACAACTTTTAAAGAATATCTAGAACAAAGAGCTGCTTCAGGGAGAGAGAGAAAAGATTACCCACAGAAAGCAGACCGAGAGGTCTGTATACACCAAGAACCCATGCATATTGCCCAAATTCTGTCATGATCCATCTATGGCTGCAACCATAGGCACCTCCAATACTCATCATGCTTCTTAGAGAACTTTAAGAAACTTTTAAAATTAGAGAGAAATAGATTAAATAAATTGACCCAAAGAACATGATGAAAAGTTTATTTTAGTGATATTCCCTTCCACTGAATTTGATCCACAGCCAGGGATGCACTAAAGCCAGCTTGCACCAGATCCTGAAATTTAAATAAATCAAAGCTTAATTTACCATTCTGTCGATTATCTAGACTTGAGGAAGGGATGAAAAAAATGTTAATAATGCAGATTAAATTTAAAAGTCTGTAGTGTGTTTTTGGAAATCTGGTTGTTAAACATTGATTAGCACATTCTCCTCCTCATCACATTCCTTTCCAAGGCCATTTTGCTGTTGCCAATGCACATAACAAGACCAAACATGTGCAGTACTATTGGAGTATTTTTTTTTTTATTGTTCTCTGAAAAATGTCACTGCCAGTTAAATGATATGTCAGCTACATTTGAGGAAGAGTGGGGACATCCAGTGGCCATGCAGATTGATAGCACCTAAATCTCCCCCCAAAAAAAGATTTACAAATTTTCATGCCTTGTTCACTTTTGACATAGATTCTTGTGCTGTAATGTGCCTATGCTTCAGGCTACTGATTTTCCAAGGTCTTATTTTTTTCTCTTATTTATGAAACATCTTTTCTTAGTAGTTAGCTTGTGCTACTCTTTCGGGGCCAATGATTTTTCCAATGACTCCAGAAAGTAGGTTGTTGAACAGTTAGCTCAAACAAGCTTAATAATGATTAGCATTTATATAAAGCTTTGTTTTGCAAAATGCCTTATATATCATATCTCATTTCATTTATCTAATTGTCAAGGTCCATCATTCAGAAATTGTCTAACATATTTGAACTTCAGAAAACAACTGTGTATAGCAAGACTTTTTTTAAATGACAATTCATTGCCTTTCTGTTGCCCTTTGGTCTCAGAGGATGGAAAGTAGTCAATTATCAAATAAATCTTCTAACTGGAAATTTAAACAGGAGAGGAAATTCAGAAAGACCAAGAATTTTCATCTTTTATCTACAAGAAAGTATATTAGTAAGATACTTTTTCACATCTACTTTTGGAAGCATGACTAGAAAGTCTAGTAAATGGAACAAATTTACTTGAATAGGGGTATGAAGAATTAAGTACTGTAGGTATTAAGTCAATCTAAAGTTAGAGGTCATGAGATTTGAGGAGGATGAAGACCTAGGAATTCAGTGAGCTCCAGAAGTCAAGGATAGAGAAGAAGATTATGGACTAGAAACTAGAAACCTAATGATCCAATGAAGACCACAACAAGGATCTAAAAAATATGGATTGAATTTTAAGAGAGAAGAGCTACTTGCTTAGAGATAAAGGCAAAAGAAAGGTTATAAAATGATAGTGAAGATCAAGTAATATGCCAACTTCTATTGCTTCTGCTCTGTATACTGGAAAACAATTATCTTAAAGAGAGTCTTTAGAAGAATTAAATTTCAGTAAGCACCAAAAGATGGAAAAAATGTGAGAGGGGATACACAGGACAATGGGGGTTGGGAGTGTTGTTAATAATAGAAAAAAGTTCTAGAGGATATGGTGAAGAGGAGGTTTGGAAGGAACTGGAGTTCAAGTGGAAAAGAATGATAATTTTAGGAGAACTACCAGGAGAGAGAATCTTTTTCCTAGGCAGAAGGATCAACTGAATCACAGACATTGGAGAAACAAAAGGTAGGAATTTGTTTTATATGTTGGTAGACCAAGGGCAGAGAAATTAAACTGACTCAAAGTTTATTTAAAATGTGTACAAGTAGTTTTGCATATCTTGACTCTAAGACAGAGTCTTTTTAGTTGATTACACTGGGAGAGAAAAAGGTGTGAAGTTATGTTATAGAAAACCAACTTATTATAAAAGACAAATGTTTAATGAATGCTTACTGTGTATAAAGAATTGTGCCCAAAGCCATGAAACCAAAAAAGGATTGTGAAATACTGTCCATGCATTCAGAGTTGACTACTGGTATGGGGAGAGGAAATACCAATAAGCACTGCGTGAACATCTGTCCCCAGGAGATATGATGGAGAGAGTCAGCTGGGGGGTGGGAGGAAGGTGTAATGGCCATCCTACCTGGGTCAGCTCTTAACTGGCTGCCCAGTAATACAGACGGCATTCAAAAAATCTCTTCTCCAGTTGGAAGTTTGATCACTGAGGGATTGACTTCACCTTGAGGTAAATGGTCAATGGTTTCAACATTAGTTGATGACAGTCTATTGAGTATTTAGGCTGTCTCTCTTTATTATTGTCTTTATCACTGAGTAGCGTGCCCATCAGCCCAGATGCACAAAATGTCTTTGAGATGTACTAATGGTCTTTGGCCCATAAATAGCCTTTGGGACATCACAAAAATTCTTTGGGAGGTTCAGAAAAGAAGTATGGGAGAAAAGTGGCTACCTGCTAAACTTATAGTCTACAGAGCTGTTATTCTGGCCATATTGTTATATGTCTATAAAATCTGGACCGTATACCAGCCTATGACAGAAAATTTTACTGCTTCCCCTTCAATTGTCTTAGGAAGATTTTGAAGATTACTTGGCAAGATAAGGTGCTAGAGACTGAGGTCCATTCTTGAACTGAGCTACCAAACATTTAAACTCCCACAGAGAGCACAGCTCCAATGGGTTGACAATATTGTTTGAATGTTAAATATCATTCACCTAAAAGACTATTTACTGAGTGCTCACACAAGGGAAGCAACACACAGAGGTCAGAAGTGATACAAGGACATTCTCAAGGTCTCTCTGAAGAATTTTGGTATAAATCGTGAAACGTGGGAAACACTGGCACAGGACTATCCAACATGGTGAGTCTGCATCAAAGAAGGCGTTAATTCTCTATGAACAAAGCAGAATTACAGTTGCTCAAAAGAAACATGAAATGTGCAAATTTAAACATCTCCACTCCAAGTACCTGAACTGTGGTAGAACCTTGGTCTGATAAGTCACAGCCAGATATACTGGATATCAATATAGCCATCATGATATTATTTTGGTCCTCAAGTACAAAGGACAACAGTGAGCAAAGGGATACATAATACACTCCCAGACTGGGGTTGAAAGGAAGTACAATCTCCTAATAGCACCTGAGACAAAGCCTCAATAGTCCTGTACTAATTTCCAAAATCATTATTAAAGGTATTAAAATTATTGACATTTTCAGCTTCAACAAAACTGGCCATTTTTGTTCCTCTTAGATAATATTACATATAAATCTAGATATTATATGCAAAAAAATTGAAGTTTTTATGGCAAGATACTTTTTAAAAATGGTAATTCCATTAAAATGCAATATCCAGGCCATTCCTCATTTCTAAAATATATAGAGAATTGACTCAAATATATAAGAATTCAAGCCATTCTCCAATTGACAAATGGTCAAAAGATATGAACAGACAATTTTCAGACGAAGAAATTGAAACTATTTCCGGTCACATGAAAAGGTGCTCCAAGTCACTATTGATCAGAGAAATGCAAATTAAGACAACTCTGAGATACCACTACACACCTGTCAGATTGGCTAAAATGACAGGAAATGATAATGATAGCTGTTGGAGGGGATGTGGGAAAACTGGGACACTGATAGATTGTTGGTGGAACTGTGAACGGATCCAACCATTCTGGAGAGCAATTTGGAGCTATGCTCAAAGAGTTATCAAACAGTGCATACCCTTTGACCCAGCAGTGTTTCTACTGGGCCTATATCCCAAAGAGATTTTTAAGGAGGGAAAGGGACCCACATGTGCAAAAATGTTTGTGGCAGCCCTTTTTGTAGTGGCAAGAAACTGGAAATTGAAAAGATGCCCATCAATTGGAGAATGGCTGAATAAATTATGGTATATGAATGTTATGGAATACTATTGTTCTGTAAGAAATGACCAACAGGAGGATTTCAGAGAGGATTGGAGAGACTTGCATGAACTGATGCTGAGTGAAATCAGCAGAACCAGGAGAACATTATACACAGCAACAAGACTATACGATGATCAATTTTGATGGACATGGTTCTCTTCAACAATGATGTGATTCAAACCAGTTGTGCTGCGATGAAGATAGTCATATACATCCAGAGAGAGGCCTGTGGGAACTGAGAGTGAACCACAACACAGCATTTTAACGCTTTCTGTGAATATTTCCATGCATTCTGTTTTCCTTCTTAGGTTGTTTTTTTTCTTCTTCTCTTTCTAGATCTGATGTTTCTTGTGCAGTAAGATAACTGTATACTGTATAGATATGTATACATGTATTGTATTTGTCATATAATTTATCCTATCTAGCATGTATTAGATTACCTGTCATCTAGGGGTGGGGGGCGGGGGGAGGGAAAGGAAAAGCTTTGGAAAAAAAAAGTTTTTTTTTTTTGCAAAGGTCAATGTTGAAAAGTCACTCATGTGTTTTGCAAATAAAAAGCTTTATTAAAAAAAAAATATCCAGGCCATTATTTGTATCTCTTATAAGTAATTCAAATATTAAATCCCTTTCAAAGGCTAAAATAGAGACAATCATAGAAACACTCTTTCCTAATGTAGGACTTTCTAATAGGAGACTCTAAAGATATAAAAGAGTCCTTTATGTTTATTTAGTTCCTTTCATTTAAAAAGATCAAAACACTTAACAGAAATAATCACATCAATGGGGCAGTCAGCAGGGAAGATGTGTTACCCTTTTAAAACAAGCAATCTATAAGGAAGAGCTGAAGTGTCTCATTCAAGATCATTGTAGAAATCAGAATCTCAAGAGCTGGAAGAGGTATTAGAGGCCATATAATCTCATCCTCTTTCTGAAGCATGAATCTCTGCTATGTCATCTTCAAGTAGTCCAGCCTTTATTTACTAAGTAGAAAGACCATGAGAACAGGCAGCATTAGTGGGTACCACAGAAACAAAATCAAATTGAAACTCCTAGGCCAAAAGTTAGCACATTCATAATTTTTATTCAAATATTTAGTTTTTTAAATAATTTCCAAAATATCCCTTTCTTTTACCCTTCCCAGAAAGCTAGTCCTTATAACAAATAATCAAAAGCAAAAGGAAGAAAATTCAGCAAAAACAAAAGTTTGACATTTTGTAGTGTTCCTTATCCATAGTCCTCCATTTCTGCAAAGAAACAAGGGTGAAGTTTGGTCATTATAATTTTACAGAATTCTACTTCAATTGTTTCATTTTTATTGTTCTTCCAATCTATATTATTGTCATTGCGTATATTACTTTTCCTGGTGTTGTTTAGTTAATTTGTTTTAATACCTATATTTTATGATTTTGTTTTCAATGTGCTCATTTATTAAGTACATGAATTAATTACATTAATGTACTACAATTATTCAATCATTCTCTAATCAATGGACATTTGCTTTATTTCCAGTTTTTTCAGATTTTTTTTTAAAAAGTGTTGCTATAAATGTTTGATATATCTAGGTTATTCCACTCATCTTTTTTGCATTTTAGTGAGCTTTAGTATGGACCATGCTAGGTAAAAAATATGAAGCAGGCAAAAAATTGACTCTTGTGCCCTTCAACCTCTCTTCCCTGCTATCTCTTGTACTCATGCTGTTCCCTGACTACCCATATCTTCCAATTTCATGGACTATCTAGAACTGCCTTGTAGTCTTATTTCTCCCTCTCCATTCAAAGTAAACTTAGTATTTTACTTTTAAGGAACCCTCCTTATAGTAGACTGTCAAAATGGAAAGTACCATGATCAATTCATAAATCAAATGTGATAAGGCCTTAGAATCATGAAGAAAATTCACTTATTTTCCAGATATGAAAATAAACTCAAGATAGTAAATCACAAACCAATGTTGATGACTATACTCATCATACCATATCCTAACATGAAGTTAACCTGGGGCTTTCAAAGGTTATGTGTGTCCAAGATCTTCCAAGTCCTACAAATTTGGAAAGACTTTGAGTCTGTTCCCAGTGCCAAAAGACATGTTTGTCTTCTGAAGACTAACATGACTAAATTTGGAGAAGTCCATCATCAGAAAACTAGTTAATAGATGATGATAATTAGGGACCTTTTAAGACATGGAAGAAGTGGTGATATGGATCTCACATCAGCAAAAGCATCCTTGAAGTAAATGAAGCAAGAAGTTATTAATGATTCATAATGACAATAAATTTTACAATAGGTTCACTACTTACATATAGGTTGTTTTGTTGGTCTCTCAAAGAAATAATTCCAAATGAAAGAATTGAAAGAACTTTGAAAGTGTTGATTGTATAGCTGTCTTTGGGTGAGAAGTCCTTTTTGTACCCTTAATTCCTGTATGGGCTTCCACATGTGTAAAATAATTCAGATACCTGTTCATAGTAAATAATTTGCATATATGGGTCAGGCAAACTTTTCTGAAATGACTATCAATTAATCATGCATCATGTGTAAGTATTTTTATGGCTATACTTTCAAAAAACATGCAGAAAAATCTGGCAGTTCTAGAGAACATATCTTTTTATTTTGGGATAGTAATAAAAGTAGTTTTTTAAAAAAAGTAATAGGAAAATAGTAGGGAAAAAATAAGGCTCAATCAAGAAATTTTAAATCTAGTGCCAATACTGGTATGAACATGGATAAGTGTCTTTGCCTATGAGGCATCTCTCTCTACCTCAGTTAATTCATGTACAAAATGGCGATTAGATATCTCTATAGTCTCTAATTCTGAGATTCTATATCTTCTATGATAATTGATTTCTCTCTGATAATAACTTTTTTTTTTAATTTTTAGAGGCAATCTGTGACATACTGGCTATGTGACCATTGAGCAAATTATTTAACTCCTCAGTGCCTTGGGCCATTTTCTTTTTTTTTTTTTTTTTTTTTTTTTTTTTGCTTTTTTTGCTGAGGCAATTGGGGTTAAGTGACTTGCCCAGGGTCACACAGCTAGGAAGTGTCTGAGATCAGATTTGAACTCAGGTCCTCCTGACTTCAGGGCTGGTGCTCTAACCACTGTGCCACCTAGCTGCCCCGCCTTGGGCCATTTTCAAAGACTATAAATTGCAGCACAGTTACTGAGTTATTTTGGTAGAGAGTTCTTTCTTGGGAATTTCTATACCATTGAAATGCTTGGTCTGCTCCAATCACTCATTCATACAATACTTTTAAGTTCTATAAAACACCATTCTCATGACAATTCTGTAAAGTAAGTAGAATATTATCATCATAGATGAGACTCAAAGTGGTAAGGTATTTTGTACACAATTCAAATCCTGTATTCTTGACTCTTAAATGTAACCCTCTATTCTTTATGCTATAGTTGTGCAAATCTGTATCATAGCTAGAACTGGAACTGAACTTAAAAATGACCTGGTCCAGCCTGTCATTTAAATGATGAGAAATATTAAAACCCAGAAAGAAGAAAATGGCCACACAGTACATAACAGATAGGATTCCAAGTCCAGTTCATACTTTAAATTTCCTACATTAAAAAGAGACTTTCTTCCATTACTATCTTTTGCACTTATAAAATCCTGTCCTGACTTTATATAGCTAGGCAATCTAGGGCACAGAAATGTCACCAGAACTCATAGTTAAGAGTAAAGCCAAGAATTCCTTATCCTTTTTTTTCTGACCCTAAATTTCTAAAGAGTGAAGAAAAGAGCAGTTATACTGCTGCTCATTCCTTAGTTCCCAACAACTTACAGTAATATGCATTTGAAGACTTTTGTTATTTCTTCCTACCAACTCAGGAATGAGAACCAGCAATAAGGGATATCACAAAGATTTGCTTTCTCTTTAAGAAGAGCCATTCTATGTCTTGCTTGAAGTTTAACTTGATTATGCATTCATTAAAGAGGAGCGATGGCAATGATTAAACAAAAACATCTTTAAAATGCAGAGTTCATTTCAGCCCATTTGGTTTTGTTACACACAAATTGGATTTGCATTGCATCCTGCACAGCAGGTACTCCACTTGAAATCAAAGACAGATGCTTTTATGGGATTAAAAAGAAAACCTTGGGGTGGGTACAAAGGAGGGAGAAGGATTGAGATAGTTTGTATTTCAGTAATAATGACTCCAAAATGAAATAGTGATCGTGCTGCCACTTTATCCTTGTAAGTGTTTTGGTTATAATTAAAAGGAAACATGGACCTTATTTTAACTGAAATCATTGTCAAAGAAAAATGTTTAATTTTCAGGAAAAAAAATTATTTTCCCCATAAATGTCTAATAATACCTTAGCATATTTGAAATTTAATCATAAGTGGCTTAGAATTAAACCATTTGAATTATTACTGAATCATTTCAAGTGGTGCCATTAAATGTTTTGTTTGAAATTAGCCATTAATTCAAAAGTCTTCTCTAGAGCTGCTGTGAAAGCTTAATTCCTTGTCTGTAAACAGTTCTCTCCTGTATAATTAATCTTCACACCTCTGGTAGATTCCACATTGCTGGCTATTTACTCTGAGACCTTGGTTCAATTACTTTGGACACTATAATTATATAACTGATATATTTTGTAGTTTTAAAGCTTTATACAGTTGTCTACTTATCAGACATCTGTTGGTACATCACTTAACTACAAATAAATGTCAGAATTAATGACAAAAGCACCAGTGGGACTTACCCTTATACCTCTTCCAAGGAGCTTTCAACAGTGAAATGTTACATCTTCTTGGGTATATGATTACCACAGCCAAGAATTGTAATATTTGCATTTCTGGTATTATGTAAATAGATGATTGCATCTGTGTCAGTAAATCTGAAATTGTGTGGAATATCATTCTTACTTTAGCTAGCTTTGCTAGTTTATTGCATATAAGGCATGTTTTAATTGCACCTTATTTTTGGACCTTAACTCACAAATATCTTTCTATCATATGTAGCTCTAAATTCACTACCAATAAAATGTAAATGTTAAGAATCCCTTTTATACACATTTCCAAATACTGGTAATTCTAAATTTCTAACAGGTTGCAATCCTACTAATAAAGGAACACAAAAATGGCAAAGATTTCTTTGAACTTGACATGTTGCTCCAACAAGGGTCACATTAGGAAATTCTGATCATGTAAGGAGGTGGACATGGTGGACAATGATACTAGTCAAATGACACTCAATTTACATTCATAGATGGAGCTGTCATAGGAACTTGTAACTTGGGTCTTGTGGTACCAACCTATGGTGACAACCCCAGAAGTGTCTTCAGAAAATTTCAAGGTAGAATTAGGGAATGATGATTGATTAATCATGATGTTTGAAGTTTATATGATACTTTGAGGCTTGCAATATTATATTAGAAGAAAAGATGAAAATCAAAAAATACCATGTACAATCATAATAAATGCAATCTGGCCTATATACACAAGGTAATAATTCTGGAACATTGGCTGGCACTTAGTGAAGTAAAAAACTGATACAATGAGGTACCTGCAGAAGACAAAAATCTTCTTTAATCAATAAATACTTGACTTCCTTAAAAAATGGAAAGACATGGAAGCTAAGGGCAATATTGTTTTGGTGTATTTATTTGTAAGTTTATTTCAAAACATTATGAAAGAAGATGATAGTTTTAATTAGCATTAGCCATAAACATGGAAACTATGATGTATTGGACAAAGAGCTGTTCTAGAAGTCAAAAAGGAAACAAACATTTTTGAATTCCCATTATATGTCACACATTTTACAAATATAATAAAATTTGATCCTCATCAAGACCCTGAGAGGCAAGTGTTATTATTATCCTTTTACAGTTGCAGAAACTAAGTCAGAGAAAAGATAAAGCGACTTAACAAGTGTTATACTGCTAGGAAGTAACTGAGATCACTTTTGAACTCAGGTCTTTCTAAATCCAGTCCCAATACTTTATCTACTGGGCTACTTATTCAGCCCAGAAGCCTTGCCTCTGATAAATACTGGATAAGTGACTTAACTTCCCAGTACACTAGACAATTGTCTAAGACTGAATTTCAAAGAATGTATTAACCTGCATTGATAGATGGGTTTCTTCATCTGAGATTTCCCTGTACCAAAGAAAGGGCAATGAACTCACGCAATAGATAGATTTTTCAGGCCTGGAATAAGGAAGAATCATCTTTTGAGGTTTTTACCTGGATTCAGATTATAGCTATATGAGTCTGTGCAAGTCACTTATTGCTTGCCTCAGTTTCCTCACCTGTAAAAATAAGCTAGAGAAGGAAATGGCAAACCACTCCAATATCTTTGCCAAGAAAACTCCAAATGAGGTTGCTGAAAAACAACTGAACAGATACCAAGGATACCATAGATCCAGTTCTTATCACTATACCTGATAAAGTAGCATATCAGAAATGCTATTGATATAATTAGTCTAAATTTGACAAAGTTTCATATATTTTTCCTTTGGAAAAGATGTAGAAATATGCTGGAAAATAATATAATGAGATGAATTCAGAAATGGTTTTAATGGCTATTCCCAAAGAATTCCATGTCAAGTCAATAGGAGGTCTTCATTGGAGTAACCCAAAAATCTTTTCTTCTTGTTGTTTAACATTTATATCGAACACCTGAGTAAAGTTACATTTGGCATTCTTAGCAAATTTGTAAATTTACAAATGACACCAAGCTAAAACTGAAACTAGCACAATAAGTGACAAAGTCAGGAACTAAAAGATCTTCATTTTTTTTTATCACTCTTAAAAATTATTGAAGATCTTAAAGAACTTTTGCTTGGATGCCTTATACTTATCAATATTTACTATATTCAAAATTAAAATGGACCAATTTAAAAAAATTAATTTCAAAATAGTAAATTTATTATATGGTAACATAAATAATGTTTTATGAAAAATAACTATTTTCCCCTAAAAAATTAAGTGAGAGAAGTGCCATTTTATAGTTTTCAAACCCTTTTCAATGTCTTGCTTAATAGAAGATAGATTCTTATACCTGTTTCTGTACTCACTGCTGTGACATCATTGTTTTGGTTGAAATATATGAAAAAAAAAATTTCCAGCCTCACATAAACATATAGTTGAAAAAAGAAGGAATATTTTCCTGAAGAAACAATATCTTAATATTGTTAAGAAAATAATTTTTACTTTATTGGCAGCTAGATGGCATATCTGATAGAGTACTGGACCTAGAGCCTTTCTGACCAAGTTCAAATTTTCCTCAGATACTGAATAGCTGTGTGACACTGGGCAAGTATTTAACTTGTATTAAACTTTAACTGCTTTCCTTATTTTCTTCAATTATAAAATGGGGATAATAACAGCATCTACCTTCTAGGACTGTGGTAACAATCAAATGAGATAATATTTCTAAAACACTTAGAATAATATCTGGCACATAGTAGTCACTATTTAAATACATATTTTGTCCTTTTCCACATTCATAGACCTCCTGAAAGGGTCTTGAGGATTGATCAGAAGCAAAATACTGGGGAGGAGGGAAGTGGGAAAGGAAAGAGAAAAATATAACGGGGTAAATAAGATGGCAGAAAATACAGAGTTAGTTATTTTAACTGTGAATGTGAATGGGATGAACTTTCCCATAAAACAGAAGTGGATAGCAGACTGGATTAAAAGCCAGAATCCTACAATATGTTGTTTACAAGAAACACATTTAATTCAAAGTGATACATACAGAGTGAAGGTAAAGGGCTGAGCAAAATCTATTATGCTTCAGTTGAAGTTGGTGTTTTTACAAGGGCAACGCTAGCATTGGTAGCAATCCTTATCTCAAATCAAGTAAAAGCAAAGATAGATCAAATTAAAAGAAATAAGGAAGAAAACTATATTTTACTAAAGGGTATCATAGATAATGAAGCAATATCAATACTAAACATATATGCACCAAATGGTATAGCAGCCAAATTCCTAGAAGAGAAGTTAAGAGAGATACATGAAGAAATAGACAGCAAAATTATACTAGTGAGGAATCTCAACCTGGCTCTCTCAGAACTAGATAAATCAAACCACAAAATAAATAAGAAAAAAGTTAAGGAGGTAAACAAAATGTTAGAAAAGTTAGATATGACAGATCTTTGGAGGAAATTAAATGGAGACAGAAAGGAGTTAATTTTTTTCTTGACAGTTCATTGAACCTGTACAAAAATTGACCATGTATTAGGGCATAAAAAGCTCAAGAAATAAATGCATTTTTTTCAACTCATGATGCAATAAAAATCACATGTAATATAAGGACAGGAGAAAATAAACCAAAAATTAATTGGAAATTAAATAATCTAATCCTAAAGAATGAATGGGTAAAACAACAAATCACAGACACAATCAACAACTTCATCCAAGACAAAGACAATAATGAGACAACATACCAAAATTTATGGAATGCAGCCAAAGTGGTTATTAGGGAAAATTTTATATCTCCAGATACTTACTTGCGTAAAATAGAGGATCCATAAAAGTTCTTGAACCACCCTTTAAGAACTGCTGGCTTACAATGCTGAATTGAAAAGAATAAATTTGAATACTGATGAATGTGGATAAAAATTACTACCTCAGTATAATATGGAACAGTCTTAATAAGATTGCAGTCTGCCTGAAAAAAAAATCTGGAAGTTTTAGTGGATTGCAAAGTTAATATGAGTCAACTTGTGTGATGCAGTAATCAAAAAAGCTAATGCAATCTTGGGATGCAATGTGAGGTACAACTTTCATAAATATATCTGGCTCAATCTAGAGTATGATGATCAATAATATGCATGACCATTTAGGCTGAACTGTCTTTAAACAGAGTGTAGTTGACTACTTGCTCAGTATGTTGTAGGATATTTGGACATTCTTTTGGGGTTTTGCAGATTGTACTGATGGGATGCAGTTTTTAGGGGAAATGTTGAGATAATTTTGGGGTCTCCTGGACTTAGGAATGATATAATAATATAGTTACATATTTCTTCCCCTAGTTTTTAGGGAAGATACAGAAGTAATCCTGAGGCTCCCTGACCTTAAAAGTAGTATTGTTCTAATAATCTGTTTGTAATAATCCTAAAGCCTCCTGGCCTTAGGAATACTACAGTATAGTCCCTACAAACATTGCTGACTGTCAGATAAACAATCTGTTGGTCAGTGATAACAAAGTTCCTGAGACAATAGTGAATAGACCACTACTCAAACCTACCTGTAAGCCATAAAAGCAGTAAATAAGTAGCATGAAGCTCCTGGTCTCTTCTCTAATGTTTTCCTATAAATTTATCTCCTTGCTTCTGGTGATTTGTTAAATTCTTTTGGAACTTAGCTTAATTCAATTGGCATTACAATTATAATATACTTTGTTCCTTGACTTGGAGAAATATTTGAGCCTGCAAATTCTTTTGAGACACCTCACAATACTGGTCTGAAACCCTATTTCTGAGGATCTCCTTTTAACCTCAATAGTACTAACTGACCAATGAGATCCTTTCCAGATCTGGTATTCATGGTGACAGCCACCATGATTGTCAGTTATTGGAAAATTATTACACAATTATTGAATAAGATGCTTAATTGTGTGTGTCATTCATGCACAGGTTCTTTTGACTAAATTTTATATAACATAAACCTTCCAGAGCCATACCTTCTTTCCAGCTCATTCTTCTATCAAATGACCTGATAAATTACTTTTTAAAACCATTTCAGATTTTGGAGACTGTTTTCCCAAAGCAGCACCAGTTTCTCTAATGTGGAGCCTGCCATATCCTCTTCCACATTGGGGGGTGGGGGGAAAAAGTGGATTAACTCTTGATTAGCTGCCTAGGTCTCTAAAAGTAGTGAAATTCAGTCAGTCACTGTCTTTTCTGCTTTCTTTCAATTGCATATTTTTCATGGTCTCCTATTTATTGAGTCCAAGGTGGACCACATGAAAAGAACTGATGTTCCATTTCCTGCTTACCATTTTGAGATGTCTGAGAGGACCAGGTCCTATTGATTTGGAATTGAATGTTGGCAGTGGAAGAGTTCTTGTGAACTACTTCTTTAATATTTTTGGAAAGAATGGGCCTTGCAAGAATATTGGTGCAAGGCTGATTGATTTACCAGCAAATATATATTGGAAATTGTACAGTGTAGCAAGATGAAATCAGAAATTCCTTATTAGTAGTTCAGCAAACTACTTTAGGTTGGAGTGTTAAAGTCCAAAAGATCATATTGTTAGTCATAATTTAAGTTACTGAAACCCATTTTAAATTTGGTTTTGTCAAATGCATGTTTATAACTGCCTTATATTTTGCATTTCTCTGATGAGATGACTTGAGAAGCTCAGGAGAATTGCTCTTGACTTTGTAAGTACACTGAAGATGCAGTTCCCCAAGGCTTGCCATATTCCAATGTCTAAATATGCTGCCCTAGCAATTTAAAAGTGACAGATATATTTGGAGACTCGTGGAGTTCCTAACAAGCTCCTAATAGGAAGGAGTTAAGACTTACAACTTTGAACTAAAGTTCAATGCAGAAGACCATTATCAGAAACATGGGAATTATTGAGCACTTAGATCATAGGCTGAACCAAGTGCTCAGGAGGCATTGCACAGAATGCAATGTTACAAATATGTCCACAGTTGTGTGACTGGAGAGATCAACCACCCTCACCATCACTACAGTCAATTCAACAGATGGAGAAAATCTAGAGAGAGAAGAGAGAGAGAGAAAGAAAGCGAGAGAGAGAGAGAGAGAGAGAGAGAGAGAGAGAGAGAGAGAGAGAG
>JAJPUD010002696.1:94570-122771 GCA_023553655.1 Myrmecobius fasciatus | reverse complement strand
GAGAGAGAGAGAGAGAGAGAGAGAGAGAGAGAGAGAGAGAGAGAGAGAAACAAAAATAAAAACAGAGACAGAGAGGGATACAGAGACAGAGACAAAAGAGATGAAAATCAAATTATAAAAATAAAAAATGAAGGAAGTTATGTCACAATGAAAAGAGAAAATAATAAATATCAGTAACTATTTCACAGACTTTTACATCAGTAAATGGAAATGGATGACTGCTTTTAATACTACACTATAACCAAATTAGCAAAAGAAGAGGACTAAAGAAAGAAAGAAAAGAAAGAGAATAAAAGAAATTGAAAAAGTCATAAACAAAATATGGGGATGAGGGGGTAGAAGACAAAACAAAATCCTGGTCTAGATAGATTTTTCCACTGAATTCAAATGAAAATTTAAAGATCAATTAGCATGTAAGGAAGCTAAAAGCTTGAAAAGCTTTTAGGCTTTACTGATCATATATACATAATAAAGGAAGGAATAGGCATCAGGAAGATAAAACCTAGTCCACTGAGAGCTTAGTTTTCTCTTTCTTGCCTGTATAGCCAACCTCACATTTGAATAGAAGAACTGAAAGGTTGGAATTGAGAAATTAAGGATCCAGGGGCAGCTTTTTTTTCTGGTGCAGTGGATAGAGCACTAGCCCTCTAGTCAGGAGGACATGAGTTCAAATCTGTTCTCAGACACTTAACACCTCCTAGATGTGTGACCCTGGGCAAGTCACTTAACCCCAATTGCCTCGGGGGAAAAAAGGAACCCTGATAAGGGAATTCTGGTAGGTTGGTTTTTTTGGGTTTTTTTTTTTTTTTTTTTTTTTTTTTTTTTTTTTTGGCAATTTTGGTAGGTTTTTTTGGCAATACAATTTCCAAGGTTTTTAGATTAGGTTGTTATTGTTCATTCTTCATTTTCAAAGTGGACTGATAATATCATAATGTTGGAGTAAAATTATGTGTATGATTTGGCTTTAAGTGAGGCAGAAATAAACAAAGTTATCAGTCTCCCAAATAGAATAGACAAATGACCCCTGTATGCTAGAGAGATATCTCAGAAGAAAAGACCTCCAATCATCCAAGAAGTTATGTTCAAATATAAAGTGAAGCCTGAAGGTACTAGCTATTTAATGAGGAAAGATCCTGATTCTTTATTCTAAAAGCTTGGAAAAGATATTGATTTACCTTCTAGAAGTAACTAGGTGATACAGTCAATGGAGCTTTAGAATCAAAACCTTCCTAAGCCTTCCTGGAGTGCAGTAGACCTGGATTCAAAAGCTGCCTCCAGTACTGTATGTTCCTATGTGACCCTGTCAATAAACTTCTGTCAGCCTCAGTTTATTCCACCAGATAATAGAGTTGAGGTTCAAAAGGAGACCCCCAAGAGGTTGGGGTCTCAGACCAGTGTTGTGTGGTGTCTCAAAAGAATTTGCAAGCGTGAATCCATCTCCAAGTTAAGAGGCAAACTTTATTGTAATAGTAATACCAAATGAAGCAGGCTAAATTCCAAAAGGATTTAACAAAGTATAAGGGGGAAAAGGATAATTTTATAGGACAAAGTTAAAGAGGCCAGAGCTTCATGTCACTTATTTGCTAATTTTATAGCTTACTGGTAGGTTTGAGGGATGGTCTATTCACTATTGTCTCAGGAACTTGATTATCACTGACCAACAGATTTTCTATCTGACAATTAGTAATGTTTGTAGCATTATCCTAAGGCCAGAAGACTTTAGAATCATTGACAGACAGAACAATAGCACTCAAAGGCTGGAGTACATTAAGATTACTGCTATATTTCCCTTAGAAGCTGTATCCCCTTCAATAATACCTACTGATGTGTTCAGGGTAGCAATTCTTTATTCCTAATGATGTGTTTGGGGTTTAGCACCAAATGATATGATTGATGTAAGGATCAAATGTTGGGGTTGGATCATGTGAAGAATTCACATTGGCCATTCTCTTTGCCTAAAGGGAGGTTTGTTTAGAAGAGATTACAGACGAAATGAAGAAATATGATAGACACTAGGAATGGAAAATATGAAATAATGTTGGGAGAGTATATAGTTAGCAAGGAAATGGGTTTTAACAATTAACAATGGAAAGGACAAATTTCTTAGTGAAATTCACAATTAGCCAGAAGAAAGAGAATATTCCATGAGGTGGGAGCATGCCCTTCCCTGGCAGACTAAATCTGTACAGGGATTTAGTACTCTAAAAGAGTTAGCTCTAAAAAGGAGAAAGGGACCATGAGGCATGAGGGAGAAGGAAGCAGAAAGACACTATAAGGCAGAACACCACCATGGAGGACTTAATGCAAGAGGAATTTAGCAAAGATGGAATGGGACAGATTTATAGGGGAAATTTAACCTTGAAGATGTAACTTGGATTTCTGACTGGATATAGACAGGTGGAGTTACCCACAGCTTCCAGAGACTAGGACTATAAAGTTAAATTGATCCTCATCAGTATCTTTTCCTTCCTGTCTCAGGAAATAATTTTATCAGTCCTCTAGGCTTTCTCGGCTAATCGCACCTAGTAACCCAAGATCTCAACACCTACCTTTCAGAGTTGTTACAAGGATTAAACAAAATAACATTTGTAAAGTGCTTAGTATATCATAAGCATTCAATAAGTATCTCCTTTATTCTTTTCATCCTTCCTTCCTTCATTTCTTTAGTGAGAAATGAATGGGCATTTGTTGGTTTTCCACAGTGGTGAAGATTGAATTGGAGAAATGGAACTTGAATTAGAGTTGAAATCCACAGGGATATCAGAGGGTGGGAAGTGAGAAGGTCTGGATGGAGATTATCTCCGCCAAAACTAAATAAGATTGTAAATTCTTTAGGGCTGGGGACTGGATTTTGTAATCCAAGTGGTGACCAGAGATTTGAAAAGTATCTTTTGTTCTTTCCCCCAAATTTTCCACAGTTATCTTCTTCTTCCAGAATGAAAACTCCTTGGGGGCAGAGATTGGATTGAGTGGGAAATACTCTGTCAGGTTAAGCATTTGATAGCCTCAGGCTTTCTTACTTCACATTTTTAGAAACTGAGCTTTAGAAACCCCAGCCACTAGGGAAAGGAGCCAAGGGACTGGAGAGGGGAGCCCTTTTAGGAAATAAAAAGGGAATGCCCCCTGCTTGTATGTGTGTATGTCTCTCTCTCTCAAAACATACTTTGTGTGTCAGAGAGTACATACCCTTTCTCATGGGAAAGAAATTCCTTTTTTCCTTTCCCAAGACAAGTCTCTGATTGATTAATTGAAAGTGAAAACACTTTCTTCTTCATTCCTTCCTTCTTTCCTTCCTTCTAAAGGTTAAAACCTATTTAGCTAACAATATAGAAACAAGAAGAATAAAAAACCTTTCCCTCAGTAGAGAAGATTTTCCCCTAACTCAAATTGAATGTAAAGCTTTCTGCATTACTGAAAGAACTACAGAAAGACTCTAGGCTTTAAACTCTAAGGGAACGCAATTCTGTTCACTGAGAATAAACAATATTATAGCAAAGGAGTCTAATTGAAGTTAGATACTGGAGACAGTGGTTTTCAATAACCATGTAGCCAGTGGAGTTGTTTTTTTTCATTATCTAGGAACTATATAATCCAGCAGAATAGTATTAGGTCTATCAGAACAATATGATGACATCAGCAACCCTACAGAGTTCAAAGAACATGGGTTATCTTTTCTAAACTTGTGTCCTGGTCACATATTTCCTACCTGGGTTCAATTTTTTTCTACTAATGGCATGTGTGCTTCTTTAGAAAATATATTTTAGGTTTGTAAAGAAAAGCTTTGATTGATAATTTTCTGAATCAGAGGACCCAAATTTAATTCCTATCTGAGTGACCTTCGATAATTCATTCATTTTCTAAAGGTCTTGATTGCTCAGCTATAAAATGAAGGTAGTGGACTAAATGGCTTCCCTTCTAGCTCAAGATTTATGTTCCTATAAAAGAAATGCAAACACAAAAGACAGCAAGAGAGTAATTGTAGAAATTAATGTTCATCTTTCAGAATTAGAGAAATATATATATACATATTTTTTTTTCTGAGGCAATTGGGATTAAGTAGGCTCACATAGCTAGGAAATATGGCTAAAGCCAGATTTGAACTCAGGTTCTCCTGACTTCAGGGCTGGTGCTCTGTCTGTTGAAGTGTGAGAAATGATGGTGAGAAATCACTCAGTCCTGAATGCAGGGGAAGTTTTTGGCAAAAAATGGGTTTATTACACTGAGAAACAACTTCCCAGCCGGCCAAATCCTGAAAGGATTTTTAGCAAAGATTTGAGATTCTGAGTTGTCTTTTATTAGCCTTCGGTGTTTTGAAGCTAGGGAGATTAAGGACTAATTTTCAATTCCATAAAGGGTGGTGATTGTTTCCCCCCCCCCCCAGACCAAAATGCTTATCAGATCAGTTGGGAAATGATAGCTTCTGATAAGAACCAGATAGTTTTCCCTAGGGAGATTCTGGTAGGTGGAAATCATTTTTTAGGAATTTCCCCAGGCCAGATGGCCCATCCTCCACAAAGATCTAGGAGACACAGAGTTCTTATTACATCATATCTACTGTACCAACTAGCTGCTCCCAGAATTAGATAAAGCTAATAATTTTTTAAAAAACAAAACACAGAAAAAACTGTTGGAAAAATAATTTTAAAATATCATAGCGGGACATATTAAAATGGGAACATTAAGGAATAACCTATCTCAAATTTGGATTTTGAACCTGGAGTCCTCAGCTTTATTCATTGAATTTTTCCTATATTTGCCCGGAATAAAGTCTTACCACCATCCAGTTTCTGCTCATGCTATCTACATTCCAGCCATCATTCTTAAATACATACTATCAAAACCTTTGATTCTTCTCCTGAGTCCCCCAGCTCTAGTAATAATAATATTACTAGCATTTATATGGTGCCTTTTACGGATCAGGAATTGTCCTAAACATTTTACAAATATCTCATTTAATCTTTGCAACACCTATGGGAATTAAGTATATGATTATCTCCACTTTACAGTTGAAGAGTCTGAGATTTACGGAGGTTAAATGCTTTGATGAAGGCCACATAGCTATAGAAGTATCTGAGGCCAATTGAACTCAGGCCTTCCTGACTCCCAATCTAGCACTCTAACTATTGTTACACTTAATTGCTTCCATAATATATATATCTAATAGATGAGGTTTGGCCATTTCTTTTTTTTTTTTTTTCTTTTTGCTGAGCCAATTAGGGTTAAGTGACTTGCCCAGGGTCACACAGCTAAGGAATGTTAAGTGTCTGAGACCAGATTTGAACTCAGGTACTCCTGACTTCAGGGCTGGTGCTCTATCCACTGCGCCACCTAGCTGCCCGGTTTGTCCATTTCTTGCCTAGAATTTCTTAACATTTCTTTATTATTCTGTCTACATTCCAGCTTTTCCAGTTCTCTTTTATGCATTGTCTTCCACTAGAATGTCAACCTCTTGAGATAAGGGCTCTCTCATTTGCTTAATTTGCATTTCCAGTGCTTAGCATAATGTCTGCTGCAAAATAAATGCTTAATAAGTGCTTTATCCATCCATCAATCCATCCATCAATCCATCAATCCATCCATCTACCTATCAAATAATAAATTTAACATTCAATAAAAAGGCAGAAATATTAAGCACATCTTTTAAGATCATAATGCAATAAATATTCACTAATACACACAAGTAAATGGTATAGATCTAAATCAAATCTGAGTATATCATGAATAATGAGTAGGTGAAAGAATTAATAACAAGCAATCAATGATAAAATGAAAGAGGGGAGAACAATTGAGTAATGGTCAGAGAAGCACTCTCTCTATGAACATATATTTTAAAAAATAGTAAAGGAATGTCAAAATGGAATGATCATTAATTTTAAAAACCCTAGCAAAAATTAATAAAGCCCCATATTCTGAACTATGCCTGATTCTATTGTTAAGGTTTGGAATTAAAACAAAATGAGACTCATAAACTATATAGCATTTAATAGAGGAAATCTACTTAACAACAGGACATTCATTGGTGAAAGAGGATATTTAGCAAAGAATAGCATTGAATTGATTGAGAACCATGCCCTTTCCCTCTATAGGAAGAAATGTTTAAGTCCCAAAAATGTATTAATGTGCATGGCAACTCCTTTAATCCTGAAGAGCCCTGACTTACTCGTATGCTAGGCTTTTTATGGTCTAGTTATCTGGTAAGCAACCTCAGTGGCTTGAACCTAATTAGCTTGAACAATTAAGTCTTGAAGATGGTTTCATTGCATTTTTAGGAAGAAAGGAGAGAGGGAAGGAGGTAAAGAGGAAGGGAGAAAGGAAGGAAAGAAGGAAGGTAGGAAAGTAGGAAGAAAGGAAGGAAGAAAAGAATACCAGAAAGATATCTCACTTAAGTTTCTGGGCTGATTCCCTAGGATTTTCTAATTAAAACATCATATTATCAAGTTATTGGAAGATTTTACCTTCCCTTTATCCATCTTTATGTCTTTGTTTTCCTTCTCTTTTTTTTTATTGTGACTGCTAGCATTTTTAGAACTTTTTAATGGGATGAAAGAAGATTAAGAATTCTTGCTATCTTTTTAATTATTTAAAAAGTTTCTAGTTATTTTCACTGTATATGATACTTGCTTTTGGTTCTAGGTATATACTTCTTACGATATTAAAAAAAGATTTCTTCATGCTTATTCTTTATAGTTTTTGGCATTATTGGGTTCATATTTTTCAGACTTTTTTTTTTAACATCATATGACTTTGGGCACTTTTTAAATATTTTAATTAATTTTTAATATTTTTAATAAAATTAAATTGCACTGATTATTTTTCTAATGTTGAACCATACTTATTTATTAGTATAAATCCAACTTGTTCATAATAAATGATTTCTTGTACAAATTAATGTCATGTCCTATTTTTGATGAAACCATATTGATTTTTTATAAATTTCACTTCACTTTCTAGATGTCTACCAACTACTTCTACAATGATTTGTTCTAGAAATTTCCTTGGAATTGAAATTCAGATATTAAAACTATATAGCTTTGCTTTCTTTCCCTGTTTAAAAAAAATAAAGGACATTTGTCCTTCTCCAGCACCTTTCTTGTTTCCCATGGTCTTTTAAAATATTAAGTGTAATGGTTCACAATTCTGTCTTTTCTTGCTGAAAAACTTGGATCATTGCATTTCTGAGAACAGCTAAGCCATTCACAATTCTCCATAGAACAATGTTACTTTTAGTCTGTACAATGTTTTCCTAGTTCTGTTCACTTTATTATGCATAAGTTTATGTAAGCCCTTCCAGGTTTTTTCTTAACTAATCCTAATTGTCATTTCTTATACCACAATAATATTTCATTACAATCATATACTACAATTTGTTTAGCTATTCCCCAATCAATGGGCATCTCTTCATTTTTCCATTTTTAGCCATCACAAAAAGAGCTGCTATAAATATGAATGTGATCTTTTTGAGGATAATTTTTACTTTTATTATTGCATAATACCTTACAAACAGTGGATACTTAATAAATGCTTACAGGATTGGATTGTTAAGATGATCTGCCTTAGTCAATCAATGGCATAGGATAGGATATCAGGACAATGTAGGTAATAACTTTAGCAATTTAGTGTTTGGTAAACCCAAAGACCCCAGCTTTTGGAATAAGTACTCACTATTCGGCAAAAACTGCTGGGAAAATTGGAAACTAGTGTGGAAGAAATTAGGTCTTGACCCACATCTAACACCACATACCAAGATAAGATCTAAATGAGTTCATGATCTAGATATAAAGAGTGATATTATAAGCAAATTAGAGGAACGTAGTATAGTTTACCTCTCAGACCTGTGGAGATGGAATAAATTTATGTCCAAAGAAGATCTGGAACGCTTAATTGAACACCAGATAGATAATTTTGATTATATTAAGTTAAAAAGTTTCTGTACAAACAAAATTAATGCAGACAAGATTAGGAGGGAAGCATCAAATTGGGAAATCATCTTTACATTTAATGGTTCTGATAAAGGCCTCATTTCTAAAATATATAGAGAATTGTCTCATATTTACAAGAATTCAAGCCACTCTTCAATAGATAAATGGTCAAGGGATATGAACAATTTTCAGATGATGAAATTAAAATCATTTCTAGTCATATGAAAAGTTGCTCCAAATCACTATTGATCAAAGAAATGCAAATTAAGACAACTCTGAGGTACCACTACACACCTGTCAGATTGGCTAAAATGACAGGAAAAGATAATGATGAATGCTGGAGGGGATGTGGGAAAGCTGGGAAACTAATACATTGTTGGTGGAATTGTGATCAGATCCAACCATTCTGGAGAGCAATTTGGAGCTATGCTCAAAAAGTTATCAAACTGTGCATACCCTTTGACCCAGCAGTATTTCTATTGGGCTTATATCCCAAAGAGATCTTAGAGGAGGGAAAGGGACCCACATGTGCAAGAATGTTTGTGGCAGCCCTTTTTGTACTGGCTAGAAACTGGAAACTGAATGGATGTCCATCAATTGGAGAGTGGCTGAATAAATTATGGTATATGAATGTTATGGAATATTATTGCTCTGTAAGAAATGATCAGCAAGATGATTTCAGAGAGGCCCGGAGAGACTTGCATGAACTGATGCTCAGTGAAGTGAGCAGAACCAGATCATTATTCACGGCAACAACAATACTAGATGATGATCAGTTCTGATGGCCATGGTTCTCTGCAACAAAGAATTGTCTCAAACCAGTTCCAATTGTTCAGTGAAGAAAGCCATATACATCCAGAGAGAGGGATATGAAATGTGGACTACAACATAACATTTTTATGCTCTTTATTGATGTTTGCTTGCATTGTGTTTCCTTTCTCTGATTTTTTTTTCTTGTAGATAGGATTTTTCTTGCACAACAACTTGTCAAATATTTTATCATTATTAACATGTAATGGACTTCCTGCCATCTAGGGGAGGGGTGGGGACTGGGGGAAAAATTTTGGAAAGCTTTGTAAAGATCATTGCTGAGGAACTACCCATGCATATGTTATGCAAATAAAAAGCTTTAATAAAAAAGTTAAATAAAATAAAAAATTTTAAAAAAAGATGATCTGCCTTGCTGAATTCCTTCCTGATCACTCCCACTTCACTTTCATGTTAGAGTCTCTCAGTTTCTTCCAAAATTCTCCTCTTTGTCTCAGAACTGAATGCTTATCCTGTCTTTCACCCCACATTAGAGAATTCCTAGTTTTTACTCTGAACACATTTCTTCTATGACTTAATAGAAGTTCTTTAGGAATTAATGTAAAAGAAAAATTCAGGACCCTGTAGTCAAGCCTTTGTTTTAGTTTGTTCTGGTAATAATCACAGATTGACTCATAAGGTTCTTCTCAAGAATAATGACAATTAGTTAAAGAGCATTTTACATATATATATATATATATATATATATATATATATCAAGAGAGAGATGTTAGAGACATAATAATTAGAAATGATCTTTGAGATAAGGTACTATATTAAGAAGATCTGAGGAAGTATTATAGAAGTTAGGATATTAACTTAAACTGTAGGAAGCCAGGAGACAGAGGTGAAGAGGAAGAGAATTTCAGGCAAGGGGAAAAGCCAGTGAAAATGCAGAGTCAGGAGATGCAGTATTGTATATTAGAATCAACAAGGAAAGAACTGCCACTAAATCTAAGAGCAGGATAGTAATGTATAGGAAGACTGAAAAAGTAAAAGAGGTCAGATTATGAATGACTTTAAAAACCAAACAGGATTTTTCATTTGATCCTCCTCACAGAAATTTATTGAATAGGGAAGAGATATGGTCAGAATAGAGCTTTAGGAAGGTCAATTTAAGAGCAATGTAGAGGATGGACTATATTGAGAAAAATCTTAGGATAGACAGACCAACCAGAGAATAATGCAAATAAATAGTCCAAATAAAATAAGATGAGATCCTAGCTATAGGAGCAGAATCAGAAAAGAGAAAGTATGTATAGGAAAGTTGTGGAAGCAGAAATGATGGGTTTTGGCAACAGATTGGATATTGGAGGGAGAGTTAAAGAGTGAGCATTTGAGGATGAAGTATAGTTTTCAAGCCTGAGTGAATGGGAAGGTGGTGATGTCCTCAACAGAAATGAGTAAATTAGAAAATGTAATGAATAGTAACAAATAATAATGAACAGTTTTGTGGTAAACATAGTGTGGTAAACACACTAATAAAAAGTAAAAACGAAATTCAAAGCACAATTCACACACATTCTGGTAAGAAGTATTGAAATATGAGTTATTGCAAAGATAAATTCTGACTAACAAGATCTCCAAGTGCTAAAAGGGTAAAAGTTTCCCATGTATTTCCAAATAAAGTACCCATTCCTCTAGCTTCTAGAGTTCCCATGCTAACTTGTTCCATATAAGTATAAGTATAATAGCCATGTGAAGGTCCCAGGATGAGTATTCAGCAGCAATACCATTTGAGGTTGAATTGCTGTTTTCACAGAGAAAAAGCTGTTTCTAACAGTAGCACTTTTCAGTCAGATGCCTTCTCTTCAAATATTCCTGAAGATTTAAATTCTAATCTCCTGTTTTTCCTCCTGGCAGAAATGAAGCTCTTCCTTGGAGAAAGATAGGGAGAGAAAAAGCTAGAGATGTCTATGTTCCCTCCCTTTGAGCCACATAATGACAGGCCTGACAATATGTGGCCTCCCCATGCATGGGTTTCTCCATATATGGATTTCATTACTATCTTATTATTGTCATCATCACCATCATTATCACCAAAGTGTTTTGAAAAGTAAAAATCCTTATTTTAATATGAGGCAAATTAGGAAGTGCCTATTAAAAATGATTTAATGATTTTATAAAAATATTAGATGAATTAATCTGCCTAGTTGCTTAATCTGAAAGTTTTAGTAAGTCTCTTAAAATCATCCACAATTGAAGGCAGAGTCAAGATGGTAAAGTTAAAGCAGGAATTGTCCTTGTTTCTCCCTTGAATTTCTCCAAAGACTTTTGAATAATGACTCCAAATTCTAGTGTCAGAACTCACAAAAAGAATGAAACAATTTTCCAGCCCAAGACAACTAAGAAAGTGGATAGAAAAGGTTGTTGCACCAAGACGAGAGAGGAGCACAGTCCAGCACAGACTAGAGCTCAGTAAATCAGGAGCAGACTTCAATTCAACTGAATTGATGTCAGCAATGGTAGTTTCCATACCTCTTAGCCCACAGTTGATAAGGGGATCAGATAAGTATCAGAAGGAGATTTACAGGAGTTTCATTGCTGACACCAGGGGCAGGACTCTTTTGCATTGCTTATACTTGGTTCTGGGTCACAATGCTGGGTCTTCATCCTAGTTTAAAAAAGGGCACTAACACAGAAAAGCATGCAGCCATGGGGGAAAAGGGTCCCTAATCATATTTCTAGTATTGAAAACAGTGCCTTGGAAGAGTCAAGAACTTACAGATCCTCAGGATGATCTCTGAAAATAGATGCACAAAAAAAAAAAAAAAATGAAAGTTGGGACAATGCACTTTCCATTTGGAAGGAGAGCCCCACTTAAGCATGGAATTAGAAGTCAAGAAACAGGCTGGAAAATAAGAAGACAATAGAAAAAAATACTGACCCATAGAATGTTATTGTGGTAAAAAGGAAGATCAAAACACACACTCAGAAGAAGACAACAAAGTCAAAATCCCTGTATTCAAAGAAAAATATGAATTGGTCCCAGGCTCTGGAAGAACTCAAAAACATTTTAAAAATCGAGTAAGAAGAAGTAAAGAAAAAGTTGGGAAGAAAAATAGAGTGATACAATAAAATCATGAAAAAAAGAGTCAACAGTTTAATAAAGGACGTACCAAAAAAAAAAAATACTGAAGAAAAATAACATTTTAAAAAGTAGAATAGTCCAAGTGATAATAAAAGAAATACAAAAATTCAATAGAGAGAAGAATGCCTTGAAAAACAGAATTGGCCAAATGAAAAAAGATATGCAAAAAATTCACTGAAGAGAACTCCTCAAATAATAGAATTGGTCAAATAAAAAAATTATTTGTCAAAATTTATTGAATAAAATTATTTCTTAAAAGTGAGATTTGGTCAAGTGAAAGTTAATGACTCTATGAAACATCAAGACATCAAACAAAAGCAAAAGAATAAAAACAAAAGAAAATTCAAAATATTTTACTGGAAAAAATAACTGCTGGATCTATTGGAAAATAGATCTAGGAAAAGTAATTTAGGAATTATTGGACTACCAGAAATAATGATTTAAAAAATTAGCCTAGACAACATCTTTCAAGACATTATCAAGGAAAACTGTACTGATATTCTAAAATCAGAGGGTAAAATAAAAATTGAAATAATCTACTGATCATCTCCTGAAAGAGATCCCAAAATGACAACTCAGGAACTTTATAGCCAAATTCCAAACCTCCCAGATCACAGATAAATTATTATAAGCAACCAAAAACAAACAATATTGTAGAGCCACAGTCAGGAAAACATGAGATTTCCCAGTTTCTATATTAAAGGATAAGTAGACTTGGAATATGGTATTCTGGAGAGTAAAAGAGCTTGAATTGTAACCAAGAATCATCTAATCCCCTCTCCCCCAAAGAATTAATATTCAATGAAATAGAAGACTTTCAAGCATTTCTAATGACAAGTCAAGAGATAAATAAGAAATTTGATTTTCACAAATAAGGTAGAAAAAAAGCACAAAAAGGTAAAGAGGAAAGAGAAATCATAAGGTATTCAATAATGCCAAACTATTCATATTTCTACATGGTAAAACAATATTTATAACTTCCAAAAACTTTCTTCTTCTTAAGGCACAGTAAGAGGAAGTATATATGACAGAAAATAGAGGTACAAATTGAATGTGATGACACAATTATCTTAAAAAATAAAATTAAAGGATGAGAAAGAAGAATGTGACAGGGGAAGAGGAAAGGGAGTGGTAAAATGGGATAAATTTAGGTCTCTTTTATGTGAATTAAAGAAATTTTACAATGAAGGAGGAAATAGGGGAAGTGACAAGGGGAACACATGAACTTCATTCTCAACAGAAGTGGCTCAAATAGGGAATAACATACACATTCAATTAGGTATAGAAATCTATCTTACACTCAGGAAAGTAGAAAAAGAAGGGAATAAAAGACAGGGGGTGAAGAAATTGATAGAAAAGAGGGCAGTTTGGGGGAGGGAAAAGTCAAAAGCAAAACACTTGAAAATAGAGTAAGAGGAGAGAGGGAGGAGAATAAACTGGGGGAATAAGATGGAGGAAAACGCATAGTTGAAAATCATTTCTGTAAAAAAAAAGTTTGCAATGAGTTTCTTTGGTAAAGACTTCATTTCTCAAACACATAGAAAATTGAGTCAAACTTATAAAAATAAGACTCATTCCTTAATTGATAAGTGGTCAAAGGACATGAATAGGCAGCTTTCAAACAAAGTAAACAAAGCTACTTATAGTCTCTAAATAAACTGTCACTATTTTTTCCAATTCTACTTTTTTTTAGTAATAAAAAAAATAGAAAAAAGAAAAACAGAAAAGTAAAGCAAAACAGAATAGAACAATGCCATGTGTCTAGCAGAACATTAGGGGGAATTCAAAATATATAGCAATAAATTACCAGTTCAGGAAAAGATATATAATAGTTGAAGAAATTATTTTCAGAAGTGTCCATCTTTTATTTTTGCTTACTTTTAGGTTGTTCTTTTGTTCTTTGCTGTGCTTTTTTTTTTTAACTATATTTCTTTTTTTTTCCTCTTTTATCCCCTCACTTCCCCCATGCAGGCTGTGGTTAAGCACAGATATATTTACATATATATATATATATATGTATATATATATATATATTCTAAATCACTATTAATAAGAGAAATACAAATTTAAAAATCTCAAAACTCAAAACAGCTACTAATTCACATATCAGACTGACTTATAAGACAGGAAAGGAAATTTAGAGAGATTGTGGGTTGTCGGTAAATTAAAACATTAATGTCCTATTAGTGAAGTTGTGTACTGATTGAATCATTCTGTAGAACAATTTGGAACTATGCCCAAAGAGCTATAAAACAATGCATATTCTTTGACTAGGCAATACCACTACTGGGTATATATCCTAGAGATGAAAAAGAAGAAGAAGAATCTATATGTACAAAAATATCTATAGCAGCTTTTTTAGTAGAGATAAAGAATGGGAAATAAGGGAATGTCCAAAATTGGAAAATTGGTGAACAAGTATATGATTGTGATGGAATACTATTGTGCTTTAAGAAATGATGAGCAGAATGCTCTCAGAAAAACATGAAAAGATCTATATGGATTGATAGAAAGTGAAATGAGTAGAGCCAGAAGAACATTGTACACATTAATAAGAATATTTTATGCTGATCTGCTGTAAATAATTTAGCTACTCTTAGCAATAAAATGATCCAAGATAATTCTTTGGGCCTTATTATAAGTGGTATTTTCCATCTCCAGAGAAAGACTTGGTGAAAATCTGAATGCAGATCAAAGATTTTGTTTTTTACTTTCTATATTTTTCTTGGTTTTTGTTTTTTGTTTTTTGGGGGGTTTTTTTGATCTTTGTTTTCTTTCACAGAATGAAATACATGAAAATATGTTTTGCATGACTACACATATATAACCTTTATCAAATTAATTGTCTTATCAATGACGTCAGGAGAGTTAAGGGAGGAAGAAAATTTAGAACTCAAAATTTTTAAAAGAAGTTAAAATTGTTTTTACATGTAATTGGAGAAAATAATATATTGAATAGGTAAAAAAAAAAAGATCACCCATAGTTCTTATTGAAATAAATTTTCCTGTTCTGGAAATTAATCCAAAAAGTAAATATATTTTTTAATGTAGATAAATTATTTAGCAATGTTCTCATTATTTGGTTCTGTTTCCACAGTGATGTCTCTTTCTTTTCTTTTTTCTTTTTTTTATTAAAGTTTTTTATTTCCAAAACATATATATGGGTAGTTCTTCAACATTGACCCTTACAAAGCTTTCTATTACAAATTTTTCCCCCCTAGTCCCCTCCCCTCCCCTAGATGGCAGGAAGTCCACTACATGTTAATTATGTTAAAATACTTGACAAGTAAAATGTATGTATGCATATTTCCACACTTATCTTGCTGTGCAAGAAAAATTGTGTCTACAAGAAAAAAAAAATCTGAGAAAGGAAACCAATGCAAGCCAATATCAATAGAGTGCATGAAAATATTATATTGTGGTCCACATTTCATATCCATCTCTCTGGGTGTATATGGCTTTCTTCACTGAACAATTGGAACTGGTTTGAAGCATTTCATTGTTGAAGAGAGCCATGTCCATCAGAATTGATCATCATATAGTCTTGATGTTGCCATGTATAATGATCTCCTGGTTCTGTTCATTTCGCTCAGCATCAGCTCATGCAAATCTCTCCGGGCCTCTCTGAAATCATCCTGCTGGTCATTTCTTACAGAACAATAATATTTCATGATATTCATATACCATAATTTATTCAGCCATTCTCCACTTGATGGGCACCCATTCAGTTTCCAGTTTCTAGCCAGTACAAAAAGGGCTGCCACAAACATTCTTGCACATGTGGGGCACTTTCTTTCCTGTAAGATCTCTTTGGGATATAAGCCCAATAGAAACACTGCTGGGTCAAAGGGTATGCACAGTTTGATAACTTTTTGAGCATAGTTCCAAATTGCTCTCCAGAATGATTGGATCCGTTAACAGTTCCACCAACAATGTATTAGTGTCCCAGCTTTCCCATATACCCTCTAACATTCATCATTATCTTTTCCTGTCATTTTAGCCAATCTGACAGGTGTGTAGTGGTACCTCAGAGTTGTCTTAATTTGCATTTCTCTGATCAATAGTGTTTTGGAGCACCTTTTCATATGGATGTCTCTTTAAGGACTTAAATTAACATTCAAAACTCCAAAAATATTCAACTGTTGAAGATGCATATAAAGGAATTTGAGAGCAAATTTTAGGATATTTTAAACTGCAGAGTTCATTTTCTATTTTGATTGATGTTAATGAAATACAAAATAACATTTTTGTATTAAAATTATTGCTCTATAACAAAGAGTTGTTTGGCTTAGATTTACATGCAAGATTTTCTTTTGATCTTTTATACAGTATTAATTTAAAGCAATTATTCTGATTGGTTCAAGAAAGATCTTTGTTATATTCCTGCCCCCCTACCTAGCATACCTTTAAAAAAGAGAATTAGTGTTTTTTTTTTCTTTTTTGGTGTGATTTTTCTTGCACAACATGATAAATATGGAACTATGTTTAAAATGATTGTACATATTTAACCTAGATCAGATTGCTTGTTATTTTGGAGAGGGGAGTGATAAAAGAGAAAGGGAAAAAAATTCAGAACACAAAGTTCTACAAAAATGAATGTTGAAAATTATTTTTACATGTATTTGGAAAAATAAGTACTATTGAGAAAAAAATTAAAAAGAGGGAGTTAGTAGAAGATATGTATTTAGTATGGAGCTTCCATGAGCTTAAGAAAACAAAACCATCACAGAGCAGCTAGTCCCAGACCTCCAGCCAGTGCAACAATATGACTAGAATTATGAGACAAATTGTGGGAAACACAATTCTTGGAAAGTTACTGAAATCACTTTGCCTCAGCAGAACAAGAATCCTACTTTATTCCATTCTTCCCTCTTTTTGCCAGAAAGCTGAAACCATAGAATTCTGAAGAACAGTCTTAAAATATATCAATAGTTACAATATAATTAATTGCTACTTAAATATGCATCTGTACTTGAGTAGAAGCACCAGTTCTAGAAATTTATTCAAACAGTAATACTTTTCCATTGCTCATAGCATCACCTTTCCCAGTATGCTAACACTCTTTATGATAAGATAAAATCAACAGGTTGATTTATTGCTTAATATTCATTTCCCTAGACTGAGGCAGTTAGTGTATAGAGTATTAGTCTTGGAGTAAAAAAGAAATGAGTTCAAATTCTGTCTCAGGCACTTATTTACTGTGTGGTCTGGGCAAGTCACTTAACCTCTGTTTGTCTCAGTTTCCTCAACTGTAAAACGGGGACGATAACAGCACCCATCTTGCAGTATGAGACTGAAATGATATAATATTCCTAAAGTGCTTAGCACAGTTCCCGGACACATAGTAGTGCTTGTCTTTCCTTTCCCTCACCATATATTGGTGGTTTATATTATTGGGCTTTCACAACTCCAATTTGGAAGGAACATTGGAAATTCCCCAGTCCAGGGGTTCTTAAACTGGAGTCTATGAACTTTTTTCAAACTTGCTGATTAGATTTTAATATAATTAGTTTCTTTTTAATCCTTTGTATTCTATTTTATGCACTTTATTCAAGGAAAGGGTCAAACTTTACTAGACTGCCACTGATAGGATTAAAAAAAAAAAATTTGCCCTAGTCCAAATGGGCATGTTAGAGGAATCTTCTGTATGATATAACATCTAAGGAAATTATATGTAGTTTTTTTTAAGTAGTTTATATAGTTTTCTTAAAAAAAAGGACTTTGGGGAGACTTTGCCTGCACTTCCCCCCATTATTGAAAACTATTTAATGAATCCTGCTCTCATATCTCCTACTATCTCTAAATGAGCCTGCAAAACCGCAAATCTCTTGAGATCAGAAGATCTCCAGGATCACCAAAGCATTGACCAGTACACAGCCTTTTATTACACTACTGTCTCCAGAGAAACTGATGAGCCATTCTTCTCTCTCCTGCTGCTCTATCATTCCAGAAAAGTCAGAGAGAGAAGCTGGAATATAGAAAGTAGTCAAAAGGCTTTTACTGACTTGGCTGTCAGGCAGAGGAGAAAGGCAGAGCAGAACCAAGAGTCTGCAGCTGTTGTGATTGACCAGAAAGGATAAAGCAAGACTAAGAGAAAGACTTCAGAAGACCTTTTTTGAAGCTTTGCCCACATTTTCAAGATATATTCCTTGCTCCTCTATAATTTACCTGAGTGAAGAATAATTTCTTAACTTCCAAAAACTTTGCTAACTACAAAGGTCGATGAAAATTCTTTTCCTTTTCCAAGAAAGGAGTCGATTCTAAATTAAGAGTACCCTTCTCTAATAATAAGCAGAAAATCACCCCATCTCAATTCAATCTACATTACTCAGTATCCAAGAGTTGGAAATCAAGCGAGTCCTTGTCAGAGTTGTGATTCAAAGGAGTTCAAAGATAGTTTGGTATTATCTGTTACATGTAAGTTGTTAGTTTTAAATTAGAAGTAGCATCAGAAACTTCCTACTTTAACCTGTGTCATGGGAATCTCTTCTATAATTGCCCAGGGGTGGGGGTGGGTGGGGAGTTCTATGAAAGGCAGAAAAAAGGAAAGGCAGTGTCAATATCTTCTCCAATTGTTATTGAGAGAAACTCAGTTATTTATTCTGCATTCATATTTTACATGTCTCTATAAAGATGCAGTCTCATAATACCAGTCATCTAGTTGTTGTTTGGAGACCTATTGTGATAAGGGTCTCACTACCTCCCAGATCAGAGCACTTCACTTCTAGACAATTCTGTCAGTAAGTTTTTCCTCACTTTAGCCTAAACGTGTCTCTCTTCTGCTTTTCCTCATTACTCCTAGTTGTGTCCTCAGAGGCCAAACAGAACAAGTCCAATTCCTCTTCCATATGACAGTTCTTCAACCACTTAAAGACAGCTATTATGTCTTCCCTTCTTCAGGTTAAAACATCCCCAGTGCTTTCAACTAATTCTCATGTGGTATTGACTTTTGTATCCTCACATCTTTGTCATGCTCTTCTGGACACATTCCAGTTTGTCAATTTTTCTTCTAAATTGTGGCACCCAGAACTAGACACACTATTCCAGATGGTTTTGAATATTATTAATTTCTTGGAGAAAAGAGAAACAGTATTTTGAAAATCCAAGATCAGAAACAGCTAGAGTCATTCCTAGAATGTTCAGCCACTCATGCACATGGAAGATTAAGATTTGTATGCACTATATAAATACATCACAAGCTGTCAGCAGATCAGAGCTGATGACTGTCAGCAACATCACTGCAGAGCAGCCACAGGGCTCAGAGACACAGATGCAGTAGGTTGTAAACAAGTTACCATCTGGCACAGTTAGAGTTATCCCTGCAGAGTAGCCTCTGCCCCCTGTGTAGAAATAGTACCCTATATAAATCAGAACCAGAGGCCTCCCGGTACTAGTTATTCTGATCATCCCCTTTCAAGCCTTGCTAAGAAGTTATGACAGGTTGCTGACTCTGTAGAGCAAGGGAGGTTGGGTGGGAACTAGTTCCCTGAGGTATCATTCATGTGTTCTAGGGTATATAATTCATTTTTGCATGAACAGATGTGTGTGTGTGTGTGTGTGTGTGTATGCATACATGTGCTCAACTTTGCTCTCCAGAATGAATCCTAGGGAATCCTAGTTCATCCTAGGGAATCTCATTCCCACCTGTGCCTATTTGTAGGTAGAAGTCTGAAATCTAGGAAACTAGTCTAAGCTTATTGTGTTACTGGAGAGAGTATTTATGGACAATAGCTCACACTGGTATAGACAAAGTTTGCACTTTTAGGTATATTGTTTCATTTGACCCTTGTTTCTTGGACTACTATGACTAATGGCTTCCAAAAGAATCCAACTGTCCTTAACAGCAAGTGAGAGCTACTGGAGATGATATAAGACTCTCATACAAACTATTTAAGGTTTAAGATTTTACACTGTGTTCCAATGTTGGCTCTTCTGATAGAATATAAACTCCTTTTCAATTTTGTCTTTTCTGATCTGCAGTGCTTAACATAATACATGTATTTTGAAAAATTAATGTATTTATTGAATGCCCAAACCCTATATTTTAATTTGCCTCAGACTTATGAGAGTATTATACTCCAAATATCTGACCACCAGACTTAAACCGAAGCAAGAAATAAAATTTTGCTCAAAATAAAAGCAAGGTAATTTGAAGAAGACAAAAAATAGGCTTTCAAACACATTTTCATAGAAATTTCAAATGAATAAGAAGAAAGATATTTATTATTTAAAGATGAGATATTTGTACACTCAAGACTAGAGACTCACTTCTTAAGTTAACTTTACCTCTTACTCTTCTAAAGAAAGGGGAAAATCCCAGTCAACAATGTTCTGTTAATTAATTTTTGGGCACAGTTATTAGAATAAAGGTCTCAAAACCAGTTAGATAGAAAACAAGGAAGAAATATTCTTTCAAAAGATTTACAGTCACATCTTGGCAATAACTGTGACAGTGGTTATTCCTAATACCCTACTTGTCTAAAGCAAAGTTACTGGAAAGTAATTGATAAGGATCATCAAAGCTTCCACTCACTTGCCTTAGCCAACTGTCGCTGGTAAATGACTTAATCTTTACTAAGCCTTCTTGCAGAAAAGGCTGAATAGTTGAAATGCATCTACATATAGACCTGAAACTATAATGAGATCATTTGACATTCTGATTGATAAGAAATCTACATTGTGTTTTGACTTGCCTGCCATAGTTGATATGGAGTATTGCTACTTTGTTTAAAAGTGATAGCTATTTTCTGACATATACCAACCATATCTGAAAGAAATGTGGAAATGTAGGAGTTAATTGCACGTTATTTGTCGTAAGGTAAAATTTTAATCACATTTCATATGTATCTTTTTTTCTTAGAAAAAGTAATTGGTTGGAAAGATAGAGAACCATAAATATTTTATGTAATCTCCTAAAAATAAAGAGATTTGTGTAGGTTCTTTCATGAATGCGAGTGTCTGTGTGCCTCAGGATGAGGAAATTTATTCATGAATGTTGAAATGCAAGATAATAACAGTAGCAACATCTGCTTAAGTCAATTGTGGATAAGCTGCTGCCACCCTAAGGTGCCAGTAACTTATGTACTTGACTTTTAGATTAGTTTGTATTTTGTGGCACAAACACAACCATGCACACACATGCACACACTTCAAAAGTATGTCATTGCTTTTTGTCAATGAATGACATTGATTCCTGAAAATCTATGGTAGTTTGCACACCTTTTCTAATTGATGGCATGAATCAGAATGATAAACTTGGTAACCTTTCAGGTGAATACTTTCATATCATTTACAAAAAGAATAGGGACATTCTGAATTTGTATTCTGGTGCTTATCTCCATTTCTATCATGAGAAAGAAATTTTATTTTTATGTCATTAAAAGTGATTTCACTAGTGGTGAATGATTTCTACTTGTTAATTACTGACAATATATTATAACTTGGTAACCCTTTATTTTTTTGATCTATCAAAATCTTCTAGTTTATATCACCTTTATTTTCAAATTTTTCATCCCTCTCACCCCTACTCAATAAGCTATTCTTTGCAACAATACTTTTTAAAAAAAATGGGTCAGATGTGAGTGGGGGAAAATCACTTCAGTAAAACCAACCAATATATCAATATCAACTATGTTTAAAGTATACACAATATCATATTTGCATTGTTTACACACACACACACAAACACACACACACACATAAAAAACACAACTCTTCAAAGAAAGGAGGGAGACATGTTTTCTCAATTCTTTTCAAGGATTAAGCTTGGTCATTATAAGACCACAATGCTAAGTTCTTTTTTTGTCCTTTCCATTTACAGTGTTGTAGATATCATGTTTATTGTTTACTTGGTTCTATTTACTTTTTTTTTTTGCATCATATCATATAGTCTTTCCCAGCCTCCATCTCTGAATTCTTCATATTTGTTGTTTCTTACAGAGCAATGCTATTCCATTACTTTCTTGAACCACAATGTTATACAATCCCCAATTGATGGGTAACTATTTTATTTTCAGCTATTTGCTACCACAAAAAGCTACCCATTGCCTTCTATCAATTTGTGCCTTCCATCTTTAAGAAGATATTAGGCTATGTATTTTGAAGTCTTAATAATTAACTCTAACTATTGGTTACCTCAATTTTGTTTTGTTTTGGTTTGGTTTTTGCTGTTACAACTTTAAAAAACACTTTTCTTCTGACAAGAGTATTTGCTATCACCAGCATTAACTCTACCCATTGGTTACCTCAATTTTGTTTTGTTTTGTTTTATTTTTTAAGCAAGCAGCATGCTTACAAAATTTGAATGTAACTAAAGCTAGGAGGGCAAATAAAGGGAGAAATGATAAAAAATGTGTTGACAAACTAGTACTTTGAACTCTTTGAATTTAAGAAAGATAAATTATATTTGGGTTCAAAAAATCAAATACCTGACAAATCTAAAATGGTGAGACATGGCTCCACAGGAATTTATCTGAAGAATGTCCGGTGATTTTAGTGGACTATGAGCTCAATATGAACCAACAGGGTGATATGGAATCCAAGAAAGTTAATTAAACTTTGAGAATTATATCATCCATACAGGAATGATAAGGTGATACGTAAGTGGTTTCCATTCTTACCACTTGACTAAAATTTAGTCTATTTAGTCTTTTTAGTCTATCTTTAGTCTTTCCTGATTTCTAGAAAGCTCCTGACTCAGTCAATACCTTCCTCTTGAATCTTAGCTTTAATGACCTCTTCCTTTTATCTAAACAACTTTTCAGTTTTCTTTGCTGGGTGATCATCCATTCCCACCTATGGATGTTTCTTAGTGTTCTGTGTTGTACCTTCTTTTCTCTTTACACTTTCCCTCTTGGAAGTCTCATCACTTCCTATAGATTCAATTATCTTTTCTATCCAAATGACAAAAAGACCTATATATCTATCTCTGATCTGTCCCCTTGTTCCAGTCTCACATCGAATCATTAGGTTCACAACTTTGAAGTAGGTACTTATTCATATTCATTGAAAAAAAAAACAAATAAATAGATGAATTTTAATCTCTCCTTTCTTTCCAAGCATTACTGATTCTACCTCTACAACATCTTTCTCCACTCACAATATTAACATTCTTGATTTCATCAGATTTTCTCTAGTTCAGTCCCTTATTACATCTCAAGTGAACTATTTCAATAGTTCTTTACCTTCTATTCTCTTCCCTTTCCTGTGATCCACCATACAGATGCTAAAATATTCCTTCTAAAAGACAAGATTTAAAGAAAAGACTCTGTGCAAAAATCTCTAGTGACTTTTTTTTTGTATGTCTAAGATAAAATAGCCTCACTCTGGTACTTAAAGCCTTTCAAATTCTGGCTTCAGCTTTCTTATTCAGATTTATTTTAAGTTTTTGCTTTTCCCACACTCTATGTCCCAATCACTGACCTATTTCATAAACTTTCTACTTTTATTTCCCTCCTCTATGCCGTTGCACAAGCTGTGCTCCATGCTGAAATACATTCCCTCCTTACCACTGTTTCAAAATCATTAGATTATTTCAAGAATGGAATCATGTCATCTCCTTGTGGAAATATTTTGGCATTCTAATTAAGGAGTCTTTAGTATTTTGATGTCATGAATCCTTGGGTAGCTGGTGAAGTCTGTGGATCCCTTCCAAAAATAACATACTTTTTAGAATTGAAGGAAATGTTATATTTCTATTAGAGATTAGTGAAAATAAAGTTTATGGACCCCTTTGCTCTAATTGCAAGTGTTCTCTTCTTCCTCAGATTATAATTATCTATTTTTATTTTATATCTCCATTAGAAGATAATCTCCTTGAAAGTAGGAATTGTTTTTAAAAGTTTTATAGCATTAACACATAGCATATATGTGTATTATATCATAAATAAATAAATAAAAATAAATAACAGTGGGATGGGGACACACCTAACATCTCCAGGATAGAAAAGAGTGCTTATGGTCAGATTCCTAGAAGGATTTCTAAAAAGAGCTGCACAAAATCCCTGAAGTTTGGGATAGTGCACCCTCCATCCTGGAAACAGAGTCCTACTATAACAAAGAGTTAAAAGCAGAGCAATAAGCTTAAAAAATGAGCAGAAAACAACAATAACAAAAAGTTTAGGACCATTGAAAGTTATTATGGTGACAAATTTGAATCTAGATAAAATTGTTGAAAAAAATCAAACATTGGCTTGATAATACCTTTTCATGGTGGTTAAAATTAGAATCATGGATTGCCCCATGTGTTGTGATGTTGTTATTGCTTTGTTGTTGCCCTGTAATATTAGGGTGTCTTTATAGATCTTTCTCCACCATCTTTTCAGAGGTTGCAGCTCAAGAAACTTTTTATCTAAAAGATTAAAAAGGGGGAATTGCTAGGGTCTGGGACCCTGCTGAGAGGGAGTACCGAGGCCACCTTGACATGTGGTGCACAATAAGTTTTCTGCTGCATTGCAGAAACACCCTTGTTGAGCAAGGAGCACTGGTGCATGGCATGGGAATGGGTTGAGCCTTAGGGTCACAGCTAGTTGCTTGTGAGCAGGGATGACTTGAGAGGGCCTCTTGCCTGTGAGCAAGTTGCTGACGTGGCTGGGTTGGCTCTCCTCCCATTGGCAGATACCATGCATACACAATGCCCATGAGCTGCTTCTGTGAATGATGATTGGGGATTGCTTATTGCTCTGATCACGCTTGCAAAACTGCTTATCAACAAGGCTGTGCAGCATAATAAACTGGAACTCTTTTCACACCCTATGAGTTCCCCTGCCTCATTCATTTCGCCTCTGAGATCAAAGGGCTCATACAAGGTGAGTTCTTAAAGCCGGCCACAACAAGAATTTTGAATAATTTTTTTGGTAATTGCATCCATAAGCTTTTTACTGTTGTCAAATTTTTTGCCATCCCACAGTCAGCTGCAGCTTAAGAAGCTTTGCACTAAACCAGCTATTTGCCTCCTAATTTAGTGTCATTAGTGGGGTGAAAGTTGCAAAGGGCCAGACTTAGGCTTGATTCAAAGAAAAATTTCTTAATGATCAAAACTCTGACACAATGTCTTTTACATCTCTGACATTTATTAGTTCCCTAAAAGCTGTTTCTGGAGAGTTTTTTCATTGGAGTTTGGATGATCAATCAATTAATCAGCAAGAAATAAGAACTTACTATGTTCCAGGCCCTTTGCAAGACATTGAAGACACAAGGAGTTTGGGGATGTTATAGAAAGAATTTCTAATCAGTAGTAGATTATCTCAGAGATCTAGTTTTTAAGATTTGGTGAATGTGTTATCTAACCCCTACAACCTTTCTCTTCTGCAAGCAACTATTCAATTTCTTTTCATTCATTAATTTATCTAAAACAAGATTCTTAATCTGGGATCCACAAATTATATAACATATACACAAATATATATGTATGTGTATGGGTATATTTCAATATAATTTGGTTTTTTGTAATTCTTCATATTTTACTTTATGTACTTAAAAACATCATTTTGATTATCAGGAGGATGATTTTAGAGAGGCCTGGGGAGACTTACATGAACTGATGTTAAGTGAAATAAGCAGAACTAGGAGATGATTATACATGGCAACATCAATATTATAGTACAATCAATTCTGATAAACATGACTCTTTCCAACAATGAGATGACTGATGCCAGTTCCAATGATCTTGTGATGAAGAGAGCCATCTACACCCAGAGAGAGGACTGTGGGAACTGAATGTGGATCACAACATAACATTCTCACTCTTTGTTATTGTTGGCTTGCATTTTCTTTTTTTATTCATTTACTTTCCTTTTTGTTCTGATTTTTCTTGTGCAGCAAGAGAATTGTATAAATATGTTTACACATATTGGATTTAACATATATTTTAACATGTATAACATATATTGGATTGCTTGCCATCTGGGGAGAGGGTAGGAAGAAGGAGGGGGAAATCTGAAACACAAGGCTATGCAAGGGTCAATATTGAAAAATTATCTGAGCATATGTTTTGAAAATAAAAAAAAAGAAACCGCATAGGAAGTTATGCAAAATACTTCCTTAAAAGTCATATTGTGAAAGATTAAAAAGCCCTAAAAAAAAAAAGGAGGGAGAGAAGAAGGAGGAAAGGAAAGAGAAAGAAGAAGAAGGAGGAAGAGGGAAGGAGAGAAAGATGAAAGGAGGTAGGAAGAATTGGAGGAAAGGAAAGGAGGAAGGAAGGGAAGAAGAATGCTTCAATCTGTATTAAGACACAATCAGTGGATAAGATAACAGGAAATGATAATGATGAATGTTGGAGGGGATGTGGGATAACTGGGACACTAGTACATTGTTGCTGGAGGTGTGAAAAGATCCAACCAGAGCAATTTGGAACTATGCCCAAAGGGCAATCAAACTGTGCATACTCTTTGATCCAGCAGTGTTTCTACTGGGCTTGTATCCCAAAGACATCATAAAGGAGGGAAAGAGGCCCACATGTGCAAAAATGTTTGTGGCAGCCCTTTTTGTAGTGGCAAGAAACTGGAAACTGAATGGATGCCCATCAATTGGAGAATGGCTGAATAAATTATGGTATATGAATGTTATGGAATATTGTTGTTTTTTTTTTTCTTTTTGCTGAAGCAATTGGGGTTAAGTGACTTGCCCAGGGTCATACAACTAGGTAATGTTAAGTGTCTGAGACCAGATTTGAACTCAGGTCCTCCTGACTTCAGGGCTGGTGCTCTATCCACTGCGCCACCTAGCTGCCCCTATTATTGTTCTTTAAGAGACGACCAGAAGGATGATTTGAGAGAGGCCTGGAGAGACTTACATGAACTGATGATGAGTGAAATGAGTAGAATCAGGAGATCAATGTACAAGGCAACAACAAAATTATACAAAGATCAATTCTGATGGATGTGGCTCTTTTCAACAATGAGATCATTCAGGCCAGTTCCAATGATCTTGTGATGAAAAGAGCCATCTACACCCAGAGAGAGGACTGTGGGAACTGAGTGTGGATAATAACATAACATTCTCGCTCTTTTTGCTGTTGTTTGCTTATATTTTGTTTGCTTTCTCATTTTTTTTCCTTTTTGAACTGATTTTTCTTGTGCAATATGATAATTATATAAATATGTATACATATATTAGATTTAACATATATTTTTAACATGTTTAACACATATAGGAACACTTGGCATCTAGGAAAGAGGATGGGGGGAAAGGGAAAAATTTGGAAAACAAGATTTTGCAAGGGTCATTGCTGAAAAATTATCCATGCATATGTTTTGAAAATAAAAGGCTTTAATTAAAACAAATAAAGAACAAAAAAGAAAAGGGAAAAAAAGACATTATTCTAAAAGAATCCATAAACTTCACCAAGATTATCAAAGGAGTCCATAACACATAACAAATGTAAGGATCCCCTGAATTAACTCCTTCTTGAAATTATTTATATATTTTTGCATGTACTATATCTTAGGGGATAATAGCCAATACTAAATGAGAAATATCTGTTTATTATTCATTTTTATAACCCACATTCATTGGAATCCAGTGAATAGTTACTGATTATTTTTTTTACCAGATCATAGAATATTAGTGATATGCTCTCTGCTTGTACTCTATTCCCCCTACATACATTCTACTCCTCTATTTCCTGTTTATCAAATCTTTCTCCTTTATTTAATTTGCCTCTTCTCTAATCCTCTAAAGCTCCTGCTACCTCTTCTTGATCTCAGGAATTCTCTCAGCTACTTCCCAAGAGACTTTACACTCCCAATTTCCTGGTTTGCATTATGCCCTTTTTTTTTTCATAGGGTTTAATTTACCTGAAACTATATTCCATTCCCTCCAGGGAAAACTTTCACTGCCTCAGAGAACACACTACAAAAATGATGGAAATCTCCAAGTTGATTATTTGTATTTAATTATAGTTCAGACACTCATAAAAATTATTTACTCCTCTTTACAATTAGCTATACTGATTAGTAAACCTTTTATATCATTCTCCAGTTATCCTTTAGAGCTCTCTTGTATTTGGCTGCTGGGTAATTGGCCTTTAATTTTGCATTGCAAAGGTAGATTAAAAAAAGTTGTCTTAGCCAGAAGAGAGCTAGATGAGTTACTGATAAAAGGTTGAACCCCCTTAGGCTGGCTACTCATCCCTTTAAATATGCCGAGGTCACCCCAATGAATCATCAGTCACAGCTAAAAAACAAACCTGGTTTACTGCTTTAAATATATATCATCAAATTCATAAATTGGGATTCTGTTTGTAGATTCCTTCTCTATAATGATTTCATTTAATTTAAATAAGATCGATTTTTATTTGTGGGGTGGAGCCATGGTGGTGGAGATCAGACAGGATTCTCTGTAACCTCCTCTAACCTCCCCTCAAACCAACAAAATATGAAGCCTC
>JAJPUD010002696.1:0-84570 GCA_023553655.1 Myrmecobius fasciatus | reverse complement strand
AGGCATAAAGAATGATATTATAAACAAATTAGAACAATGTAGGATGGTTTACCTCTCAGACCTGTGGAGGGGGAAGGAATTTGTGACCAAAGAAGAACTAGAGGTCATCATTAATCACAAAATAGATAAGTTTGACTATATCAAGTTGAAAAGTTTTTGTACAAACAAAATGAATGCAGACAAGATTAGAAGGGTAGCAGTAAACTGGGAAAATATTTTTACATCCAAAGGTTCTGATAAAGGCCTCATTTCTAAAATATATAGAGAATTGACTCAAATATATAAGAATTCAAGCCATTCTCCAATTGACAAATGGTCAAAAGATATGAACAGACAATTTTCAGACGAAGAAATTGAAACTATTTCTGGTCACATGAAAAGGTGCTCCAAGTCACTATTGATCAGAGAAATGCAAATTAAGACAACTCTGAGATACCACTACACACCTGTCAGATTGGCTAAAATGACAGGAAATGATAATGATAGCTGTTGGAGGGGATGTGGGAAAACTGGGACACTGATACATTGTTGGTGGAACTGTGAACGGATCCAACCATTCTGGAGAGCAATTTGGAGCTATGCTCAAAGAGTTATCAAACAGTGCATACCCTTTGACCCAGCAGTGTTTCTATTGGGCTTATATCCCAAAGAGATTTTTAAGGAGGGAAAGGGACCCACATGTGCAAAAATGTTTGTGGCAGCCCTTTTTGTAGTGGCAAGAAACTGGAAATTGAAAAGATGCCCATCAATTGGAGAATGGCTGAATAAATTATGGTATATGAATGTTATGGAATACTATTGTTCTGTAAGAAATGACCAACAGGAGGATTTCAGAGAGGATTGGAGAGACTTGCATGAACTGATGCTGAGTGAAATCAGCAGAACCAGGAGAACATTATACACAGCAACAAGACTATACGATGATCAATTTTGATGGACATGGTTCTCTTCAACAATGATGTGATTCAAACCAGTTGTGCTGCGATGAAGATAGTCATATACATCCAGAGAGAGGCCTGTGGGATCTGAGAGTGAACCACAACACAGCATTTTAACGCTTTCTGTGAATATTTCCATGCATTCTGTTTTCCTTCTTAGGTTGTTTTTTTTCTTCTTCTCTTTCTAGATCTGATGTTTCTTGTGCAGTAAGATAACTGTATAGATATGTATACATGTATTGTACTTGTCATATAATTTATCCTCTCTAGCATGTATTAGATTACCTGTCATCTAGGGGTGGGGGGCGGGGGGAGGGAAAGGAAAAGCTTGGGAAAAAAAAGTTTTTTTTGCAAAGGTCAATGTTGAAAGGTCACTCATATGTTTTGCAAATAAAAAGCTTTATTAAAAAAAATAATAATAATTTAAATAAGATCTTGCCTGAGAATAGTCATTTTATTTTTTTAAGTAAGTAAACAAATAAATAAACAAATAAGTGACCTCAGGTTGAGTCGCTGATATAAAATGTAAGAAGTATGATTCATATATCCTTGTACAATTCAAATAATTATGAACTCTGACAAGTTCTAATTACCAATAGATAAAATAGATTATCAACTACTGTAATAATTTAAGGCAGAGTAAGGAAGACTCCCTTTCTCTGAATATCTTTTTCTACTGTCCTCTATGTAATGCTTGAAATTCTGTAAGTAGATATCAGCATTTCAATTTTTTTTTGAGATGAGACATTAGAATTTATATAACTTAACCCATTAATTTCTCAAATGTTAAGAGACTTTTACAAAGTCTAATTGCTATTGGTCTTAAATTGGGAGCTTGGTTATCACAAGTTTCTTAATTAGGTTTCCACTTATATGCCTTAGTAATGCATGATCATACTTATTAGATTAACTGAGTGACTGATTACTTATATTTAATTATTTAAGCAATAGAATCATCAAAGAATCTCAGAGTATAAAGGACCTGTGGATCATCTAATCCCCTCCTTCTAAGAATATAAATTCCCTTTAAAATTGATTTTATTATTGTTTAAAGAGGACAATTGGGATTCAGTGAGTTGCCCAAGATTATACAGATAGTGTCAAGTGTCTGAGATCAAATTTGAACTCAGGTCCTCCTGACTCCAGGCTGATGATTCACTGTGTCACCTAGTTGCCCCTAAATTCCCTTTAAATATCTATAACAAATGGCTCCCTAACCTCTAATTGAAGAAATCTACTTCTAGAGAATTCAGTTCCCCAACTGGTAGCTCTAATTATTGAGAATATTTCCTTATATTGTTTTGAAGCCTGCTTCCTAGTAGTATTCACACAAGCAAAAACAAATTAAAAAAAATTCCATCATAAAATGCTATTATGGTGTCAGAAACAATCAAGACACAAGCCAGAAGGAAGAAATTACTTCAAAATATCTATAAGCTAAGCAACACAGCTTGGGTATGAGTTCAACTAGAATTTTTTGAAGAAATAAAGTAAGAAGGTTTTTTTGTTATTGTTAATTTAAAAGGTTTTTTTTAATATAATTTATGTGAGTGTAAGAGAAAAACATTAGAAAATAAATGAAAATTACAGAAGAAAGAATTGGAAAGGCAATTAACAGATTGGCATGAGAAATTTAAAAAAAAAAGAAAGAAAAAAAAACCAACACAAGCAACAAACTACCTCAAACTCAGAATAGGTAAAATAGAAAATAATGACTTCATCAGATAACAAGAAACATTAAAATAAAGTCAAAAGACTAAAAATATAAAAGAAAATGTAAAGTATTTCATAACAAGAATACTACCACCATCATCAATAAAAAAACTTGACCTGGAAAACAAATCAAGGAGAAATAACCTTAAGATCTAATAACTAACTGCAAGTCCTGTAAAAATAAATAAATAGATACATAGATAAATAGAGAAATAAAAATGCTTATCCATCATGTTTCAAGAGATCCAAAAAGAAAACTGACTAGGTTTCTTAAAACCAAAGAGAAAAAAAAAAAGACATAAAAAGAATCCATTTGTCATCTTTTCGAAGAAAAATGAAAATTCCTAGGAATATTATAAGCAAAATTCAGAATTTCTATGTCAAAGAAAAAATACTGAAAACAGCTAGAGAGAAAGAACTTATACCAGGAAGCCACAATCAGTATCACATATGATTTAAGGACCACTAGTATAAAAAACCAGAGAATTTGGAACACAAATTCCAGAAGGCAAAGAATATAGACTTTTAATAAATAATGTAGCATTAAGTTATATATAATCCTACAAATTAAAAAATGTATTTTATTGAAATAGAGAACTTCCAAGTGTAATGCTCAGGGAGAAACTGAGGCAGTACTACAGATTGGAGATTAATTAATATTTTATTGATGGTAACGGAGGGTTTAGAATCCATAACTAAGGATGGCACTAAATGGAACTGTTATCTCAAAGAACTCAGTCCATGGAGAGTTTAGACTGGCAGCCATTAGCCAGCCCTCTGGATCTCAATGTATCCAGCAATTAGTGAGTTTGTGTCAATGATTCTTTCAGGGCTCCAGCGCTCAGGAGAACAAAGCAAAAGAGGCAGAGGACTGGGGGCATTGGTGTTCCAGGAAAGGACTATAAATTCAGTTCTGACAGTTTGGGGATATGGAGGAAGGATCATAAATTCTGATAAGTTTGGGAAGAAGCAAGGAGACACTGAGTCTGAAGCCAAAAGGTTTTATGACTCTTTGGGATTCCAGTGGCCATTACTCTACAGCCCAATTATCTCTGAATGATCAGAAGGGGGAAGGGGGAGGTTGCTACCAAGGCAGAACAATTAAGGGAAACTGAGACAAAACAATTGAGGGAAACTAAGACATGGGAACTGTGGCACAACATAAAAATCCCTGATGAAAAACACCAGTGCTACATGGAAACTCTGAAGTACAAACGCAGGAAACAACAGAAACACAAGCAGGCAAATATTAACAAATAATGGGGAATAACAAAAGACAAACTGTTCATATTCTTATATATAAGAGATGATATTCCCTCAAAACCTCAGAGAGTCTAATTGTTGAGAGTGATTCTGTTCTGTTTGATGACCTTATAAAAAGAATGGAAAAAGGAGACACAGAATGTACCAAGGAGAAAAAGGGTAGATGAAAAATAAGGAAAATTGTCTCACATGCTTGCAGTACACAAGTAGAGGGCTATACAAAGAGGAATGGGTAGTAATGACAATCCTCACTGTCATCCAAACTGACTTTGTTTTACTTGCCTATATATAATTTGACAATTTTTTTCTTTTTTTTTCTTTCTCAATTGGGGGGAGGGGTGGGGCTAGAAGGAGATAATAGAGAAAATGAATTTTTGTCAATTGAAAAAAAATTTAAAGAACTTAGTATATGTCAGACTGCATTGTAGTAAGCACTGGATATATAAGAAAGGTAAAAATGGATTGTCTTCAAGTACCTCACAGACTAAAGAAGGATACAAACATGAAAATAACTAGGTGAAATACATAGACTAGTCACCTCTGGATTTCTTTCTTTTTTCCTAACAAGATCTTTATGAAATGGGGAAAAAAAGTGATTGAATAAGAAAACTATTATTGTCTCTGAGATGTTTGGTTTGGTTTGACTACCTTCACAAAGCAGAAGGTACTAATTCCCAGTACATTGAGTCATTTAAAAAGTTTGTTCAAGTGTTAGGGCACTCACATTGTTTTAGTAACTGGTTACAACATAAACCTTAATAATGACTCAAAAGAATCAATTATCATCGTTATTCCTCAAAGGCAAGTATTACATGTAATTTCATGAAAGTTATTTTCCCATTAATATGACTAGTACAATTATATGCGAGAAATTTATAATACTCTTATAAGGGTTTCTTCATAGACTGATTGCACTTTACTGCCACATGTAACTATGAAAAGCTAGGAATCCCAGGAATATATCTCCACCTCCAGACCTTGAGAATTTTCACTGGCTGTCCCCCATGCTTAAAATTCTTTTTTTTCATTTCTGGTTTTTGCCTTCCCTAGCTTCTTTAAAATCTGAACCAAAATCCCACCCTTTTTACAAGAAAACTTTTCTAACTCTCAGATTACATCTAGTTTATCTGTATATGTGTTGTTTGGACATTTAGCTGTGTAGATGTCATCCTCCCTAACCCTAACCCTCATTAGTCTACAAGCTTCTTGAGATCAGGGACCCATGTTTGCCTTTCTTTACAACCTTAACCCTAAGCACAGCATTTGGTATAAAGTAAGTGATTAGTAAATGCTTCTTGACTCATTGAAGTGAAAATGAATTTTCAGGAATAACAAACCCATTGGAATTATATGTGGAGGCATAAAGAAATTCCCAAAGATAGAAGACAGTCTCTGGTAGAGATACAAGTCTCAGCCAGGAAATATGGTTCAAAAAAAAAAATTAAGTCTAAAAACACCAAGCCCAATGAGAGTCTTAGTTTTAAATGCAACCTGGAGAGAGAAAAAATTATTTTTGGAAATGAGATAGTCTGTTTTTGCCAAGGTCCTGAAAAGAACAGGCAGATTACTTCTAAAAGAAAATCACTAGGAAGTGTATCCTCTCCTACCAAAAACTAGTTGCTAGTCTGGTGGTTGCTTTCTAAAAGACCTGGGGATAAACCTACAGTTTTTAAACTGAAAAGATATGGCAACGCTAACTAACTAAGACTATGACTGAAGTCAGAAACTATAAACAGATGTCCAGTGTGACTGCTTTTGACTGAAAACATCCAGAATCAAACACAGAACCAACAGAGCAACATTATATGGAGACTGTCTAGCAGAGAATAGCAAACCTATCAGGAAACAGCCACAGGCATGATATTCCCTTCTACATATCTGACTTAGTCTTTCCTGATCCTCCAAACATCTCATCCAGTTTTCCTCAATGCATACATATAAATCACTTCACATTTATTTAAAGTTTTGCATATGCACACTTACATAACCCTGGTTCTGTCTGATCCTACAATAGTATTGCAAAGGGATGACTCCATGCTATATGCTACTAATGTGGAGGGAGATGTAACTCCTGATTGGCTGAGAAAATGCTGAATAAAATGCTGCATACCTTTTAAAATAATTTCACCTTGTTTCCATGACATTTAAGAAAGGCTTCACTGACACACAAAGTGAGAGAACAATCTCACCCCGCGGAAGTTTGCTCTCACCAGTTACTAGAATCGAAAGCCTAGTAAGTCGAGGAACCTGAGAGTATGCATGTTCCTAGATCCAGTATTCTCTTCAAAAATGCTTCTGAAGTTTCCAGCATGTAGCACATAATTGTCCCTCCATAAACTGCCCATAATTGGGCAGAGTTAAGTTACTCTTGTATACTAAAAATATATATTTTTCCAAAACATAAGCTCTTCAGAGACATTGTTTCATTTTTTTCTATTTGGATTCCCCCAGACTTTTCAGAGTTCTTAGAACTTAGTAAGTGTTAAGTAGTAAATAAATATTCATTCATTTGGCACTTCATCATTGTTTTAGAACTTGTTGTAGATATAATAGAGAGTAATAAATGGTCTCTACTTTCAAAGAATTTATAACCTAATTGAGAGACAAGACAAAACATGGAAACAATGACCAAAAATAACTCTTTGTAAAGATGCAGGATTTGGGGGACATAGATAATCCTGCCAACCACACTAAATATAAGGGGGCAGAGTCTATTCTGCCTTGATTATGCTAATTATAGGGTGGTGAACACTCCAAGAGAATACTTAGATCAAAAAGAAAAAGAAGTCCATATCATCTTGGTTATTAATAGGTTTTATTAAGGTTAATTGGGAAAGCTTACTCCAGAGGGGCTAGTCTTGGATGGCTACAGGACAAAGTGATAAAGAAATCCTTACCAATCCTAGGTCGGTGCAGGTATTATTAAAAAAGAAAGCAAAGAAAGCATAGTGCCAAGGATGAACTAGGATCATGTGCAAATTCTCCCATGGGAGAGTTGGAGTTTCTTTTGCAGTTTACATTTACTCAAAGTAGTTTATGTTCTCTGTAGAATCATAGGTCATGTTCCCATGCTCTGGCCCCCACCGTACACTCACATTTACATAATGGTTAATATTTATAAACCATTTTCCATATAGATTGCTTCATATATAAGCTTCACAACAATATTTTAAAGGGGATAGGGTAGGTATTATTATCACTGTTTTATGTATGAAGAGAAGGCATGGGAAACAGAGGCTTAGAATCAGGAAGAATCACTTTCCTGATCTTAGACACTAGCTATGTGATCTTGAACACATCACTTCCACTCTGTTTGCCTAAGTTTCCTCATCTAATAAAATGAGCCAAAGAAGATAATGACAAGCCTATAACAATATCTTGGCCACTAAAGAAACCACTAAATAGGGTCACAAAAAAAATCAGATATGACTGAAACAACTGAACAACAAATGGATACAGAAATTGAGACTCAGAGAAATTAAATGGGAATACTGTTCAAGGTCCAGCTTCAATACTATTAATTGAATGATTGAGGAAGTTGCTGATACTGACTTGGAAGATAGAGATGACATTTGCTCTACATATTTCAATTCAATCCAAAGCAAAAACAAAAACAAAACAATCTCTGCATTATGGAGTTAATATGCTTCAAAATGTTATGCCAAAAGATATGAACAGACAATTTTCAGATGAAGAAATTGAAACTATTTCTAGTCACATGAAAAGGTGCTCCAAATCACTATTGATCAGAGAAATGCAAATTAAGACAACTCTGAGGTACCACTACACACCTGTCAGATTGGCTCAAATGACAGGAAATGATAATGATAAATGTTGGAGGGGATGTGGGAAAACTGGGACACTGATACATTGTTGGTGGAACTGTGAACGGATCCAACCCTTCTGGAGAGCAATTTGGAACTATGCTCAAAAAGTTATCAAACTGTGCATACCATTTGACCCAGTAGTGTTTCTACTGGGCCTATATCCCAAAGAGATCTTAAAGGAAAGAAAGGGACCCACATGTGCAAGAATGTTTGTGGCAGCCTTTTTTGTAGTGGTTAGAAACTGGAAATTGAAAGGATGTCCATCAATTGGAGAATGGCTGAATAAATTATGGTATATGAATGTTATGGAATATTATTGTTCTGTAAGAAACAACCAGCAGGATGATTTTAGAGAGGATTGGAGAGATTTGCATGAACTGATGCTGAGTGAAATCAGCAGAACCAGGAGAACATTATACACAGCAACAAGACTATATGATGATCAATTCTGATGGACATGGTTCTCTTCAACAATGATGTGATTCAAAACAGTTCCTATTGTTCAGTGATGAAGATAGTCATATATATCCAGAGAGAGGCCTGAGGGAACTGAGTGTGGACCACAACATAACATTTTAATGCTTTCTGTGAATATTTCCATGCATTTTGTTTTCCTTCTTAGGTTGTTTTTTTTTTTCTTCTCTCTTTCTAGATCTGATGTTTGTTGTGCAGTAAGATAATTGTATAGATGTGTATACATATATTGGATTTGTCATATAATTTATCATATTTAGCATGTATTCTAGGGGTGGGGGGTGAGGGGAGGAAAAGCTTGGAACAAAAAAAAGTTTTTGCAAAGGTCAATGTAGAAAAATCACTCATATGTTTTGTAAATAAAAGGCTTTTAATAAAAAAAAATGTTATGCTAAAGGAAAGTGCTTTATAAACCAGAATGCTCTAAGAAGTGTGAACAATCACCATTATTCACCTAAAAGCAGTGTGGCATTGTGGGTAGAGGGATGACCTTGGAGTAAAAAGGATATGAATACACTTTATGTTTGACACATAATGACTTTCTAAGCAACTAAGACTATAAAGTGCAGAGAAGTTGCCGATCTGCAATGATAGAGAGTATCTCCTCAGCAAGGTATTCCCTACATTAATTAAACCACAGGTCAATTTCCCATTATTATTATTTAAGGTCACAAAACTACTAAGTAGCAAAGCTAATACTAGAATCAGGTCTTCTGACTCCAAGCCTTTCTCTCCTTTCTACTACATCAGCCTGTTCTTTAACAAAATAACACAAGCAAATGGGTTTTGATATGAAAAGGGTTAGAGATTGCTAGATTACTCCTGTTTCTCTGAGTCTCCATCTGTAAAATGAACAGGAGAAGGAAATGGCAAATATCTTGGCCAAGAAAACTCCAAATGGGGTTATGAAGAGTTGGACAAGAATGAAAAAAGACTGAAAGACAACGAAAGGTGAGATTTGAATCCGGATCTTTCAGTCGGCAAGATCTCTCTCCATTATTTCACTGTATTGCTTCTTCTCTATTCCACATAACCTGTATGTTCTGTAGATAGTCCAAATTTTGCCACTTCCACTGATTCATAAAATGCCCACTTCCTTACTCCCATCTCCCCACTGAATTCTTCTCTTTCCTTTCAAGTCTAGATTAAATGCTACTTTACATACATGTTTTCCTAATCCCCCTTTGTTGGAAATGACCTTTCCTTTCTTGGACTTGGTGTAGAACTCAATATTTAGTATATATAGTATACATTTTTGCTTCCCTTACATATTTATGATGTTCTGTTTTGTACAATAATTCTTTCTATGTGTAATAATGAAATGAATATTTCATGGTAGCTGCTTATGATAAACTTATGTAAACTCTGAATCAGATCATAACTAATCAATTTTGTCTTGTTCCTTCACCTTCAGTTTTGTGGACTTTGTGACCAAAAAAAAAAGGAAGCAACCAAATATAATCACCAGATGGTCCATAGCAAACTACCTACACAGACACTACATGTTCTCACAGAACGTAGACTTTTTCTTTTTTTGAAATTTTAATGTTTCATCATCCTATGACTTTTCTATCTTTTATGCTTTTACATTTTATTCTGGCTTATTTGTATCTTTATTTTGTGCTTATTGATGCAATTTATTCATTTCCATATGCTAAGATGCAGGAATTTCTAGGATTTTTTAAAAAGAGATTTGAGCAGAGTATTTGAAATTAGCACTAGCCCAGATTATATAGATGTAGCCCATTTTTTCTGTTTTGTGAGCCCCCCAATCTACTTCACTCTATACATTCATCCATCCATACATATGAATACATGTGCATACTAGATACAAACTTTTTTTTCAAATAATAGCTTTTTATTTTCAAAATACATGCAAAGACAGTTTTCAACATTCATTGTTGCAAAACCTTGTGCTTCAAATTTTTCTCCCCCAACCTCCTTCCCTAGGCAACATGTAATATATGTAATATATGTTAGACATGTGCAATTCTACTATACATATTTTCACATTTTTCATGCTCACAAGAAAAATCAGTAAAAAGAGGAGCAAACAACAACAAAAAAGGTGAAGATACTATATTGAGATCCACATTCAGTTCCCACCATCCTCTTTCTTTGCAGATGGCTCTCTTTGTCTATTGAAATTGGCCTGAATCACTCATTGTTGAAAAGAGCCAACTTCATGACAGTTGACCATAACATAATCTTGTACAATGTTCTCTTGGTTCTATTCATTTCATTTAGCTATTACAAATTTCTTGAAAGAAAGAAATCTCTCATTTTTGTGCTTTCTCTAGCAAGCAACTAGCAATGCTCTGAATTATCAAGCATTCCTTAAGCACCTCCAATAGAGCACTATTGGTACTAGAGATGGAAACCTCATCATCATTATAATCATAAAGCTTACATATTAGGACAGACGTTTTCTTAGTGCCTAGGAAAATTTTGTAAATCATCAGCATCTTACTTATAGGAGAGTCTTCAACAGTAAGCCATCTGACCCCTTAGACTAGAAACTCAGAAGACATGGTCCCTTTCCTTTTCTGTCCAAGGAGAATGATAATCAAATCAACATCTGAGAGGAAGACCTGGGGCAAAACTCCAGTGACTATTGGGAAAGATATTACAGCATACTATCTAGATCAAAAGTTTTTAAACTGCTTCATTAACTTGTTGGATAGATGATAGAAAGATTGGTAGATAGATGTGCATATATATATATATATATTTATAGATATATGTGTATATGTATATATGTATATATATGTAATATATGTACACATATATATTTTAGAATGATATTCCAATACAATTGTTCTCCTTTACAATATTATATATTTATGCATTTTAAAACATTATTTGAAAAGAGGGTCATAGCCTTCACCTGATTGCCAAAGCGATTCATGCCACATTAAAGGTCAAGACCTCCCACTTTAGAATAGCCCCTTCCCTCAGACCACTGTCTGATCCTTTATCCCACTTACATCAGGTCAAACCTCTTCTATTCTATTCTTCTATGCCTATTTTATTCTGCCCTCTTTTGAATCCCTTGTTTTCAAGGGTCAACATTAAGATTTTTAAGGTTTTCCAATCTGTGCCCCTATGATTTTCTGTCTTGGTGCCTAAGACTTCATATCCATTGTAATACTTGTTAGGGATCTTCTGGTAGAGTCCACATAAATCATTAAAATTAAATAGCTGTCCTACTATTTACTCTCCTAGATTATTCCAATTGCCCTTTTATTAGTCAATCTGTCCTAGTCTCATCTTTCTTCAATCTATCCTGAACACAGCTACCAAATTTATATTTCTAAAGCACGGGTCTGACTATGTCATTTACTTCCTCAAGAATATTGAGTGGCAGATCCCTGTTACCTTTAGCAACAGACATTTGGAGCCCTTTATAATATGGTTTACACTTCTATTTCTAGGTCAAGTTAAAATTATATTTATCCCTTCCATATCACAATTTTTCTCAACACAGTTTCTATATATTGTGAGTCAGCATAAGAAATTAAGTGAGAATTTTGGGGGAGTTTTGCAGAAGTTGCAAGATGCAAAGGCCAGTAGACCACACAAAAAGAATTTAGAAATTCAGAAATGCATAAAATATATGTATAGAATTGCATAATATAAACTATGATCAAATAATTTTACAATAAGGTACCATAAACACCCCATAAAAGAAAAAGAAAAAATTCTAACTTCTCCAGTACAAAAGAAGGGTCAAATATTTTACACATATTTTCCAGATCACAGAAGCATTGTTCCTCTAAGCCCTGAGATACAGAAGGGATACCTGTGGTTCTATGCTAGTAATTCATATTCTGACTATTCCTAATACCAGCAGTCCATCTCCCACCTCCATGTTTTTGCAAAAGTTGTACCTCATACTTACAACATCCTCATCTTTGCCCCAAGAAACTCCTTTCCATTTTAGCTCAAGTGGCACCTCCTAGACTTGAAAGGCAATAGGTGATATCACAAAGAAGTTGAATCAGAATTAAAAAATCTTGATTTCAACTCAAATAAAAAACATAGTTATATGAACTTGAAAACCTAATCTAAGCACTTTAAGCCTCAATTTACCTTCCTGCAAAATGTAGATAGTAATTTTCACACAAGCAACTTTACCAGGATGTAAGTAAACTATCATAAAATTTGGAAAGAGTATCAGCTCTGAAATCAAAGAACATGGGTTCAAATTTCAGCATTACTGCTTACTACTTGCATGATATGTGATACTTCACTTAATTACCTTAGGACTTAGATAATGCATTTGCAAAATGAGAACTAGATGGTCCCTTCCAGCTCCAGATTCATGATCCTATGGCCTAGACACATGGCAGAAGTATGAATATTTCTTCTTATTGTAACTGTTTTCTTTTAACTTTCCTACATTTTCTTTTTAATAACTGTGATGAATAACATAGGTTAAAAGAAGTTCCCTCAGTAAGCCCCCTCCCAAATTAGGAATAAAATTCACCCTGTATGTTCTAATATTCCTACCATATCTTTCAAATTGCTATTGGAAATTCTAACACATCTCTCTCACTCCTCCCCTTTCCCCCCATTCTCTCACAACCATGCATTCTGCATATAGCAAATATAGAAACACATCTATATCACTAAGAAAGGATCAATCATTTTTTTTTTCCCAGTACAGCTCAGCCATACAATATTTATCACGGGTTGTAGAGAAGAAGGGTGCAGCATGTCCCAGTCCTCCTTGGTTTTGCCTAGTTGTCAGCTGAGCTCAACGCAGTCTGGAGTGCAACAAGGCTGATAAAGTTAGGCCACGGAAAAGAAAAACAGACCTGGTTATTGGTTATCTTCCTCACTATATTAAACACAAGTCCCATTAGGCAAAAAACCCTTCCATTTCTTTAAACCTCTCAATACTTTGTAAATCAAATATTTATCAACTGAGAAGCTCTTCTCTAGCTGTCTGATGTTTTAGCTCTGATAAAGTTGGCCACTTGCCAGTTGGTGAGGAAACAAGTAAAAGAAAAATAAGCCACATGAAAAAGCAAACTTGATTTAATTTTCATTTCACAGAACCAAACTGTGAACTACCTCCACCTCCAGAGCTTTTTAAAAGTGTCCTCAGGAACTTGGAAAAAGTTAAGTCTGAGGGATGTCAGCAAACAAAATCACAGAATGTCCAAACAGAAAAGTATGACAACTCAGATGACAACTAGCCCAATCAATACCCCCAAAAGAATTCTTCTAAAACATACCAAACAAGTGGTTATCTAGTCTTTGCTTAGAAAAACTTCATTGAGAGAGAAACCTCCTGAGACAATAATTTTGCTTTAAAATACCTCTAGCTCTTAGGAAATTTTTCCTTATACCAAGTTTAAATTTGCATTTTATAAATTTTCTCTCAGTGATTTTAGATCCACCCTCTGTTCTGTAGCTGAACAATTTCAATCCCTCTTTCATGGGACACCTCTTCAAATACCCAAAGACAACTATCATTTCTCTTCTAAATCATCTCAATCTCCAAACTAAAAGTCTCCAATTCATTCCCCTGGTATTAAACTCTATACTTATTTCAATTTAGTCTAAAATTTCATTGGCTTTATTGGCTTCTGTTTCAAACTTCTGACAAAATGAGTTCCAGTCAGTCACAGTTGTGGTTTTGTTTTGTTTTGTTTTAGTGTTTCATCAACAATTTTTGTTTTTAAACTGACCATTTCCAATATGTCTCTGAATCCCTACATTGAGCCCTCTCTTGTAAAAAATAAATAAATAAATAAGACCCCTGCAGGTATCCTCACCTCTATTGTGAATTGTCTAAGTATAACTACCACAGGTTCTAAGCTTAACTACCATAGATTCTAAGCACATCATGTTACAGGGATATACTAGAGTCAGTTTAAACTGACTTGTAAAAGCCAATCACAAAATTTTCAGTGTGAGCATTTATACCTCAGAAATTGGCAAATACTATAAAACAGGGATTTGTTTATTGTTCTTATTGTCTAGCCTTAAGAAAATGATGAAGAAAATGTTCCAAATAGCTTAAATTTATGTGTGACATACATTTTTGGAGAAGTGGTGGTTATCAGAACATCAATGAGTACTCATTCATTCAGAATCGTAGTTCCCAAGACCTAGTCAACCATTAAAAAAAAAAAAAAAACAACAACAAATATTTGATGAAATTTAGTAAGAAAAGTAGCAATGAAACATTTCCATAAATTTGGGAAACATTTCTCCACAAAGGTATATGCCACCATTGGGAAAAGTGGAAATACAAAAGAAATACAGGATCTAGAACACCTACCACAACAAGCAAATTCTGTTAGGAGTAAGTATAATCTCTATTAGATTCATTACTCTTCATTCTTCTTAGATAATAATTTTCCTTTCCTCCCTCTTCTCTTATTTATATTCTTTCTCTTAATTTAAGTAAAAATTTATTTTCAACATCCTTTTCTGAGAAGTGTTCATTTATTTCATTCCTCCTTTATTTTTTTTTGTCTAATCTATTCTGAAATCCTACTCTCTTTTACTAGCTATGGACTTGCATATTCTTCCTTTGTGCTCTCTATACCTCTAAAACAAGGTAATATTTCTAGAATATAAAATCTTAATTCCCTTCTTTGTTTTATTCATGTTTAGTATGAGAGAAAATCTTTCACATTTCTTCTTTCACCATCTTTATTAAAAAATGTTTTGGTTTCATTTGTTCTTCTGTTAGGGTATAACCCATTTTTTTAATTAAAACTTTTTATTTGCATAACATACGTATGGGTAGTTCTTCAACATTGACCATTACAAACTTTCCTTTACAAATTTTCCCCCCTGTTTCCCTCCCCTCCCCTAGATGTCAGGAAGTCTACTACATGTTAATTATATTAAAATATTTGACAAGTCGAATATATGTATACATATTTCCATACTTATCTTGCTGTGCTAGAACAACTGTATCTACATGAACAAAAAAGATCTGATAAAGGAAACCCAATGCAAGCAATCATCAATATAGCACATGAAAATGATAAGTTGTAGTCCATATCTCATGTCCCTCTCTTTGGGTGTATATGGCCTTCTTTACTGAAAAACTGGAACTGGTTTGAAACATTTCATTGTTGAAGAGGGCCATGTCCATCAGAATTGATCATCATATAGTATTGTTGTTGCCGTGTATAATGATCTCCTGGTTCTGCTCATTTCACTCAGCATCAGTTCCTGCAAGTCTCTACAGGCCTCTCTGAAATCATCTTGTTGGTCATTTCTTACAGAACAATAATATTCCATAACATTCATATACCATAATTTATTCAGACACTCTCCAATTGATGGGCATCCATTCAGTTTCCAGTTTCTAGCCACTACAAAAAGGGCTGCCACAAACAGGGTATAACCCATTTAGACTTTAAAAAAGAATCAGAGTCATAAGGGTCAGAGACATTAAGACCAAATAATAGTCTAGGAAATATAAATCTCAGTGTAATTCTACATAAATAAAGATGATGTCTTTCATTAGGAATAGAAGCAGGTAAATGTCATTGTAGATAGAGTATAGAAATTAGAATTAGGAAAAGTTGAACTCAATTCCTGCCTCATATAATTACTAAATTGTGACTTTAGGAAAATCATTTAATCTCTCTGTGCCTCAGTTTTCTCATCTGTAAAATGAAAAGATTGAATGCAATGACCCCTAAAATTCCTTCTAGCTCTAATGTTTGATCCTATGACCATAGAAATGAAAAAGATTGTGGAATAGGAGAGGCTAGAGGTTACAAACCTCAGAGCAGAGTCAGGGAGGAGAAACTTCTGGCATTGCCCTTAATGAAAAGAGTATTTTAACATTCATCCTAGCTAAAGGTTGAAGTTAGTGAATATCACAACTGCCCCTAAAAAAAAAGTCCAGGGATACCAGCACCTTAATCTGTTTAATCTAGTCTAGCAGTGGTTAAGAAGGTGGGGAAAGAATAAGCATTTACATAGAGTCTACTATGTGCCAAACACTGTTAAGTCTTTTTATAAATATCTCATTTTAATTCTTACAACACTACCATGAGGAATGTTCTATTATTATCTCCATTTTATAGTTTAGGTAAATAGAGATAAAATGGCTTGAACAGGATGTCTCAGCTCGTAACTATCTGAGCATATAGGAAGTTGGATATTGCTGGTTTTATAGTCAGCACTCAATTCACTGTGTCTCTAGCTATCTCTAGAGAGAGCCACCCAACTGTGCCCTACAAGGAATCAGTTCAGCCCATCAGTAAAACAGCTAGTCCCTCGTATACACTATATCTCATAACAGATTTTGTGATAATACTTTGAAGAAAAAAAAGATATTAAAATCCTGAATCACCAAAGGTGTGAATTACTTTGATCATATGTGTTTCCTACATCCAGGGAGATTGATTCAGGCTCCTTTGAATCTATCATCAGGCAATTTCCTAATATTCCAAGATTATTTATTCATTTGTTTTTAATTAAACATTTTTAAAAATTTTCAACTATGAAAAGACAAGAAAGAGGAAAGAAAAGGAGGGAAGGGAAAGAGATACTTCAATCTGTACTCTGAATCCATACACTTTCTATCTGAAGGTAAGTAGCATATATCATCATGAATCCTATGGTTTGGTAATTGTGTTGATTCAGAGGTCCTAAGGTTTTAAGGTTGTTTTTCATTATTATATTATCATTATTACATAAAATGTTTTCATGATTATGCTCACTTCACTTTGAATCAGTTTATACTAGTCTCCTCAAGTTTTTCTAAAACCATTCTCTTTATCATTTACAGCACAGTAGTATTCCATCCTAATCACATACCATAACTTGTTCAACCATTCCCTAACTTATGGGCACCTCTCCATTTCCACTTCTCTGGAGGAAGTAAGTTAACAAACTAACTTATGAGGAAACATGGGGTTAATTACATATAATATTGAATTTTTTTATCCTGACTGGCTGCTATTCTGACTCTTAATTCCATTAAATCACTAACTTCTTTTTTTAATTAAAGCTTTTTTATTTTCAAAATATATACATGGATAATTTTCAACTTTTACCCTTACAAAACCTTGTATTCTAATTTTTTCCTCCTTTCCAGCCGCCTCTTCCTAGATGGCAAGTGATCCAATATATGTTAAACATGAAATAACTAACTTCTTAAGCCCTCTAAATTCTCAGTTCATCTCTTCATTGATTTTTTTTCCTTAAGTGCTTTAATTTCATTTATAATTTTGCTAGTACTTCTTGCTTAAATTCTTCTTGTCACTCTTTTTGCACCTACAGCCAACCTTTTCCCCCCCTCCTCTGTGGTTTTCCTTATGACCGTAGGATTATTATTTTCTTCTAAGTCTGCCTTTTTGGCTTCTCTTTCCCCCTAATGTTTATTCTTTGTGTTTGAAATGGGAATCCTTTCTTGCTTTCTTAGATGCGTTGGGTAATCCAAGTTTGGCTCAGGCCCCATAATCTGAATGATCCTGTCACTATCACTGTCACTGCCAATCTATGCCTGATTGCTAGCATTAGGCCTAAGTATCTGCTTTAATCTGTGGTTATTCACTGCAGGTTCATGTCTCAGTTTTTTCTTTTTCTATGACCTTCGCTCAGGAGTTGCTTCTGTCCCCTGATGTAGCCCTGGTAAACCCCAGTAGGATGTTAGAGATCACAATAATTACAACTCTCTTTGCACTTTTGCCCAAGTGCTGAGTTGGCCATGTTCCCCTGTAATATCTGGTTCTGTCTCCATTCTGTTCTGACTAGCCCACTGGGATCTGGCTTCACTCTGAACTTCCTGGATGATCTCTCACCTGGTAATATCTGTGGGAAGGTATCATTATTCCCTGAAGAATAAGCAGCTGCTTTCTTCCTGATAGGGAGCAGTTTTTTCTTCCTTGAGAAGAATCACATATGTTTTATTTATGTCTTTTTTTTCTTTTTTGCTCTATATCATATCCTCATCATCTAACTTCTTACTACATTGTGAGAGAATTTATATTAGTGTTTCCCTGAAGCAACTTCTTTCTCCTCACCCACAAAATAGGGCAGGCCACAGTGTCTCTTCATTCCTTTTTCCTAGAAGAATTAGTTTTTCCAAAAAGGAAACAAAGTTGATCCCAAGACCTGATTGACCCTGTTTTTTGTGATCCAGGTTAGTGGACACCTAAAAGCAGAAGTATGCTGAACCCAGCTCCTACCTGTATAGAGAGAAAATTATTTAGTTTTCAGTGTGAACATTTACACCTAAGAAATTAATAAATACTACACATCATGGCTAATTATATTGTTTGTGATGAAAAAAATTGAGAGAATAATGCAGATTATACTTAAAAGTGTGCCTTGCGGGGCAGCTAGGTGGCGCAGTGGATAGAGCACCAGCCCTGAAGTCAGGAGGACCTGAGTTTAAATCTGGTCTCAGACACGTAACAGCTGTGTGACCCTGGGCAAGTCACTTAACCCCAATTGCCTCAGCAAAAAAAAAAATAAAATAAAATAAAAATAAATAAAAAAATAAAAGTGTACCTTGCCTACATTTTTGCCTCCTGGAAATGAACTTTAAAACATTATCTTGATAGCACAACCCTGCTTAAAAGTATAAAAAGTTCCAGTCCCAGTAGTCAATGCTCTTTGGACTTGATTGCTTTCTGAAGATAACACAATTCATTATGTACTTCACCATATTCTTTCCTGATGACCAGACACATTTCAATATGGATTAGAGAGATATCATGTCCAAACAAAGTACTACTGTTGCATATTCTTGGAGTGTAAGAACAAGGTACACTTCTTTTTGTTTATTGTTCAATAATATGTAGATGCCTCATTTTGTCACAATGTTCAACTTGGAATTAAAAAGTGCTGGTATTAGAGCTGCTAATGACAAAAATAAGAGGGACAAAAATTAGGAAGAAGAATGGCAAGATATAATTCTTTTCTCTTTAGAGCCTTCTTTGTATTAATATTGAAATTCCACATTGTTTCCAAATGACACAATTTTCTCTGATTATCTAGATATTTGAGTTGTGTTTCTAAAAACCCTTTTCTTTCTCTTCTAGAAGGGAGGTTAACCTATCCTTTGAACATAGGTACTATCAGTGGACAATGAAAGAAATGCAAACATTAGCTCTATGCAGATCATGTCAAAATTATTTCTGCTTTCCATACTTAATGAAAATGAAATTGTCTTTGATTTATCATTTCCTAGTAGTTTTTTTTTTTTCCTTAAGCACTGTTATGGGAAATTGCTTGTAGAGAATCTTCAGTTCCAAACTTATTCTCCTCCTTACCTTGACTATCACATTTAACTTCCTTTCATATGAGTAACATCATATGTTATCTTGCTTTATTCTCTTCCTGTTGTACTTCCTTTTCTTCCTCTACCTTATTAGGTAAAAATCTTTGACTTTTCTTTCTACTCCCCTTTCATCTCCTCTTTAGACCCTTCCTCTAGAGTCTTCTCATCCTTCTTCTTCAGCTTGAGTCTTCCTCTTTATTTAACTCAAACCATTCTCCTTTTCCTTCAATTTATTCTCAAGCTTTCTATTTCTCTTCCCCAAATTCAATCCCTGGTCTTGTTCTTAAGTCCAAAATCCTACTGATCACCTTTTTAATTCTTTCTCCTCTTTTTCCTTTACTAGATCCTTCTCCCATATAACCTTCTCTTTCTCAATCTTCTGATCAGTATGAATTAAGTGGGTATCAACCAGGAGGATTGGCTGAAATATTTTTACTAAGTATTTAAAGTTCTTATTACCATCTAAACAACCAAGAGTAAACAAGGTGAAGCTGTCAAGCATATAATCTGCAGAAATTATATAGGTTCATAGTCATATGGCCTGAGTTTGAGTAACAGTTTTTCTACTTAATATCTACATCAACTTCAGTTAGTCATTCTACACCCAGGGTTTCACTGGTTCAATTAGATAATAATAATCATTAATATCATTAAACACTTTAAGGCTTTCAAAGAGTTTTATAAATATTATCTTGTTTGCCCCTCACACAGCAAACTTGAGAAACACATACTTTTATTATCCCTCTCAACTGAGAAAACTGAAGCAAACAGAGCTTGAGTGATTTATGAAGTTATGAAGTATCTGAGCCTGGATTTAAACTCATGTCTTCCTGACTCCAGGTCCAGTGCTCTATCTACTGAGTCACCGAGTTTCCTCTATGATCCTTAAGATCTGTTCTTACCTTAATTTATTTGGTTTTCTATGTGTGATCACAACAATACAATAATTTCAAACGTGGAATAGGGGTAGACTGATGTAGAGTGTTCTGCTTGTTGGAAATGGCGAGAGTAAATTTAAAAAGGTTTTTTAAATTTAAATTTAATTTAAAACTTTATAAAGAGTTGGAGCTTGGTTTAAAACAAGCAAAAAGAAAATATGATGAGTGGAAGGAGGAAAATTTCATGATTATAATATAAAATTTTATTGAATTGATTCTGCATAGGGACACAATTGATAGAGTCACAGAAATAGCATATGTATATATATATATATATACAGAGAAAGGTGGGGAGGACAAAGAGAAGGGAGCAAACATCTATTAAGTACATACTTATACATCTATAAAATCCAAAATAGAGATCCCCCACATGGTTCTGTGATTGCACTGTTATAGGGAACTCCCTAACACCACCCCTTTCAATGCAGATTGTCACCTGCAGTTTGTCTGCAACTGTAAAGATTTAGTAGATCTGAATAGAGCACTGAGGGGAAAACAGATTTGCTCACACAGCCAGGATGTGTCATAGGCAAGTTTTGAACTTTGGTCTTCCAAGATTCAAGGACAGTTCTCTCTATTAACTATTCCATACTGCCTGTCTGATGCATCCATCAATATTCATTGAAATAATTGGCTCAGTAGCTTTTAAGAAAATGTGCTTAAGGCACTTTGAAGCAGATTTAGACATCAATAGTTGTGAACTGCAGCTTTTGCTCTATGCTTCACCCTGTATAATTGTAACAAGAAGTCATCTGCAAACAAATTTCCAGAATAACTCACATCTGCCTCTCTCTCTCTCTTCAGGTTGGCTTCATCTCAGAATTCCCATCTTGCAGATGGAAACTAATTTCATGAGCATATCCATGTGTTATTTTGAAAACTGGCATTTAAATTAGCAGGCATTTTTGGCTTTCCAAAGCTATGCCTTCCTATTTAGAAAAGAAATACAATTATAGATATGTTTGCAATTATTGTCTTTTTATACTTATATTTTTGTGTATTAGGTACCTGTCAATTCCATTTAAAGTATTACCATGTAAACTCCACAAGTATCTGCTCTTTATAAAGGACCTTGACATATCACTGGCCCTTAAAGATGTTTCTATTTAAAGCAATTTATGTGGATATGAGTATCACTAACAAAGCCTTGTACATTACTCAATCATAAAAACTGTTCTTTGCTTTGTGATTACAGCTATTTGCAAAACCTACCAAGAGCTACATAGACACATATCTGGTAAACTGTTGTAAAGTATGTCACCTACCTCAGAAAAAAGAAAAAAGGAGAGCTTTTTCTGGTTTAACTCTGGTTCTACCATCTGTCACTTTTATGCAAGTTACTTAGTCTTTCTAGGATTCAATTTCTTCATCTATAAAATGAACAGGTCAGATTATGTCAGGGGGTCTTAACCTGAATTCTGTGAATTTGGGTGATGAAAAACATCTTTATTTTAATTTAATTGATTTCCTTTGTAATTATATTTATTTTACTTTTATGATCTAAAAATTATTTTTCTAAAAATGGCGTCCATTCATTCAGCAGACTACCAAAGAAAGTAGGACCAAAAAGTTAAGAATTTCTGGATTAAGTGATCTCAGATGTCTCTTCCAGTTTTAATACTCCACAACTCTGTTAAGAAAAGAGAGGAAGGCAATAGTTGGAGACTGGGGAAAAATGTGAAAAATCATTAATCAAGTCACTGAAAACCAATCTGACAAATATACAAAATGATGTAGAAAAGATGTTTGGTCAACATTAATTGCACCAGGCTGTAACAGGCCAAAAAAAAAAAAGTTCATTTTTTTAGATGCTTTAGCATAAGCAAGAATGCTCCACTCCTGGATCTCAGAGCTGTCTTAATATCTCATGAATATATTATTTTTAAGGAAACAAATATAAAAATATAAAATGGAATATAAATGGATATTATCAAAAGAAAGCAGAACTTGGTTATTCTCATTAGTTGAAAAAAAAAAGCAAGAATGAATAGCTTCTCACAAGAATATCCATGTCCTGCTTTAAAAAGGAATTATTTAAGTCTTGGAATATCATACCAGTATTCTACATTATCTCAGGGGACTAAGTTGGAAAAACAAAAGCTTTTGGAAACATCCCAAGATTCCTTTATATTTTATCTAATATGTGACCTGAAGGCCTGGAACCTCTGAGGTCACAACATGGGATGACTTTTAAGGCCACTAAAGGAAATTTAGTCATAGGAAATGTACATATACTAGCAAACATGTGATCCATAGCCCTAGGCTTTAAGAAGAGTCACACATCGGCCAGTTTACTATATAATTCTATGAAAAGGGTGGCAAAAATATGTCTTAATAATTAAATTCATGTACTCTTCCTCTTAACTTAGTTATCCAACACCAGCAAGGCAAAGACCCAAATTACTAGTGAGTAGTATTAAATCAATGACTTAATTTAATTGATTTAATAATGCTTTACCAATTAGAGGTTTGAAGTCAGTGACTAGGAGCTATAAAATAATGAGTTTTTTCATAAAAGTAATATACAAGGTAAATTATAGATCCTAATGTAAGGATATATACATGTATATATAGATATATACATTATACATATTGAAAAGTATCATTAAAATTCATGATTGTGATCCATAATTCATGGATCTTGTATTATAAATACATATTATATATATACTCATATAGAGCTATATAATCGTGAATTATAGCCCATCCATCTCAGTAACACACATATACATCTCAGTATGTATACACACATAACATGTATATGCATATATATCATAGAAACTGATGGAATTAAATACATGATTTGGAATATGACTTTGGAAGCATATAACATTTTTTTAAATAGCAGAGGTAAAGATGTATGACCACTTCTTAGCCTGTTTTTTATTCATCACCCCTCTACACATATCTCTAACTGCCTTTGACTTTCTTTGCTTCTCTCTCCAAATCTTATCTTAGTGATTTCATAAGTTTCCATGGGTTCAATAATCATTTCATATGACTCCAAGATATATCCATCCCTAATCTCTTCCATATCATCAACTGCCTGTTAGATACCTCCAACTGAATTGTGAATAGAAATGTCAAATTTCATAAATCCAAAATGGAACTTATTATCTCAGCCTCAAAATCAAAGAAAAACAATTTCACCACCAGATTTCATTTTCATTTTCTCTCACCACAAAGGTGAGTTTAGAGTGAAGAGAGAAGGTACATCACAGTAACCAGAATAATATATGTCAAGAAGGCAAAAATCTCCAGTAAAGGAAATTGATAAAGTGATCAGTCAAGAAAGAGAATAAAAACATCATGTCAGTGACACTGAAAAAGGAGAAAGTGTCCAAGAGGAGAATGAAGGCAACAGTATTCAAAACTTCAGAGGTCAAGGAAGATGAGGATTCTGAAAAATCCATTGGACTTTGCAGTTTGATAATCAATTATGTTGACAAGAAAAGTTTCTATTAAGTGAACACAGTGCAATGAATCCATTGGTAGAATTTTAATTCTAAATGAGATATTTTTGGATGTGGGTTATCTAGGACTATCTCATGTCTCTTCCACATGGTAAAAAAAAAAAAAAAAAAAAAAAAGCTCTACCTATTTTAAAGAGAAATCCTGAGTGACATGAATTGATTTATTTGTTTTTAAAGAAAAAAAAAAGATATATTTTAATATACTTTCCAGATCCAAGGTACTAATAAAGTCTTTTAGGATAAAATATTCAGAATTAAAAAGAATCATGTTCTAACCCTCTTATTCTCAAAATGAGGAAATAAAAGGCCCAGAGAAGTTAATTTTTTTTTTTTTTTTTTTGCCCAGTGCCCCACATTGAGGTAGTAACCAGCAAAAGTGAGATTTGAAACTAAGTCCAGCTCTCTTCCTGCTGAACTGTCTGGATTAACTCAATACCAATTTGAGGAAGAACTGAGTGACCTTTTTTTTTTTTTTCCTTCCCTCTAGAGTAATATAGACCTAGACTAGAATCAATGTTGCTATGATCTGTTATTCTGTTCTATTTTTTTTTTCTGTCAGTAAACATATTGCCTCACTCTAAAAACCACTTTATAGTCTTTTCTTTCACATGCACAAAACATATTCATTTTCTCAAAATAAGAGGAGAAACCTTTCATACATACAATTTCTGCATGTGCTTCTTCCCATAAACCTCATTAAGGGTTCTCTTCAAAGCCTACAGACAGCAAGGAAGATTTCAAAGAAAAATGCAGGACAGTTCACACATTTCCAGCATTTTATGCTACTCAGTGAGCTTAGTCTCTATCTCTCTTTTATTCAAACTCACCCTATTCTTCACTTTATGTAGGAAAAAAATCTGCTTCTCAGCAGTACTGGTAAGCACAGCAGTCTTCCATTTTTTTAAGCATTCCTTAGCTGCAGGATTCCTCATTACACACAGCAAAGATAATGTTCTACGTCGCCTCACTTGGCTCTTCCCAACCATTACTACATGCACACAGTACATTGTTTTATCGGTGAGAAAAGAAGGGATTTCTATGTCAGATCACTACAGTGGGAAAACAGTCTTTGAAATGCTATCCAATCTTATATTGTTTCACAAAATGCTGCCTTTAAAATTGAATACTATGATATAGTTCAGGGTTGTTATTGTTTTGCTTTTTACTGTTTTTATAATCAATTTTGTTTTTTCCATTAGGATAAATCTGATCTTTTTTTATTTTTCATTTCTGTTAAGAAATGATGAAACAAGTACTGAATGTTCCTATACTTTGAGTCTATTCTTCTAGATCAAATATTCATGGGAACCATATTCATCACAATACTGAAGCACCCAGCATGAAAGAGTAAAAATTATGAATGGAAAATTTCTTAACAGATGTCTTACTCACAAAGTTTGGTTTTGAAAAAGTATATTTGTGAATCTTGCCTGTTGTCCCTTAATAAATACCTACAAGTTTTTAACTGACCCATTTATTTTTTTTAATTCATTCCTTTAACAAAGATTAATTGACCAACTACTCTATGTGAGGCACTTTCTTCTCACTTCATTATTACCATCACCACTGATTCTGCTCTCAGATTGTTCACTGAACTAATTTATTACCTCCCTTAATTTTTTTGTTTAACATGATTGAGTTTTCTAGATACACTAATTTGCAAATAATGATATTTTTTCCTCTTCATTTCTAATGTTAATCACTCTAATATCTTTTTTCTGTTATTTGCCTCTAAATTCATCATATAAAATGGTTTATAATTTTCTTTGTTAGTTAGATCTTCATCTGGTTTTAAAACCAGTGCACTTCATAAAAGTTAAGGGCTAATGATGAATCTATATTTATGAATTTTATATATGTGTGTGTATGTGTGTGTGTGTGTGTATGTGTGTGTGAATTTATGTGTTCTTGGGAAAAAACAAAGGTACTGTGAAAACCTCTGAAGTAAAAGTTTTTATTTGCTTTTTTATGTGGAATAATTCCTTGATTACTTTTATTTCTTTTCTGGGATTGTTCTATTTAAATAATTCATTTACTAGTAGGTTAACTTTGACAATTTTTTTATGATCCTCTCTTTTTTAATAATTTACTGAGTATTAGAATGTGTTTCTGTGTTCTTGATTGTTTTGCTGTTGTGATACCTCTTCTGTTTGTAACCTTATTGACATTTATTTTCATCTTTTTAAAAACCAAGTTTGCTAATGGATTTGTTTTAACTCTTACTTTTATCAATTCATTTTATTTCATTTTCTGCTTTTATGTTTATATTTTTTGTCCTAATTTCCTTTATTAATACTCTTAGATACAAGCTTCATTTTCTTATTTTCCTTTTTTCTTTGCTTATAATGCAGACATTTAATAATATCTGTAAGAACTGCTTTGGTTGTATCCCATAAATTATGGCAAGTGGTATTGTTATTTTTGCCTTTTAGGTATCCTATTATCATTTGTTCTCCTGTTTCTGGGAAGTTTTATCAGATTTGTTTGTGTTAATATTTAATTCTATTTTTAAAATGTATTAATATTTTGTTCCTATATCACCTTCATTTCTAAATATGCTCTTCTCTCTATTGAGTTATCTATCTCTTGTAACAACTAATGAAAAAAAAAAGAGAGAAAATATAGTTAGTTCCACAAAATTAGTCAAATGTAAGTCTACCAATAAATATTATTAAGCTAGACACTGTGTTCAATAGTGCCATTAACAGAGTGGAACAGTATGTTCAAAGTTCCACACCTAGAGTTATCCACCTCTGCACATAGATATGAGGAGAATTCCACAAATTAAATGCACTCAGAGTTCAGGAGAAAAGAGTAGGCAGGATCCCAAAGTATATTGGTAATGAGGAATACATGTAGTAAACACAAGTGACTAAAGCAAACTCTGGAACTGCAGAGTTTGATGTCTTTTCTCTTCAGAGCATTCTCAAATGTTGTACAGATGCTGAAGGCAGAGCCAGAAAAGCTTCTCTGCCATTGGACTTTTAAAAAATCTTTAGCACCTCTATTAATTATAAGGATTAATATGCTAGTTTCTTGTGCTCACTATTTAATGGACCACTGGAATCTTCTTCCATCTTTAGCTATTGGCCAGCTTTATGTATAGTGTTCTCTCTTCAACTGGAATATTACCATATTCTTTTCAACTATATGAATGAAAAGTTTTTGGTTGGTTTGGGAAATTTAGCTTTAAAATTATTTGTCACCCCCAGGCAAGAGATGAGAGCAGACATATCTATCCTTTAGATAAATTCTTCCTTAATCTACATTCTCTTCCTGACATAAAATGAAACTATATTTCCTTAGGGTGGTTAGTTTCTTTTTTCCACTCTCAATCTCTTTTGGCAAACTTATGTAGATGAGTGGCTAGGGACAACTATGTAAATTAAATCCATGCCCTGGAAACATATTCCTAGTCTTTCTGTCATCTTCAGATGAAATTAAGGTATTTCTAAGTCTTTAACTCTTAGGGCAAGCATTTCTATTTTATATCTGAAGGCTTTCTCTTCTTGCCTCTGAAGACCTTCAGCTTTTTGCCAAAGTCTCACTGGAGCACCCACTTATTAAAGTGTTCTCTGAATCCAAATGTCCTCTGTTCCATCCAAGAAACTTCTTTCTGGGAGGTGCAAAGCATAATGGCATGACTATCTGATTGACAATAAGAAGTTTTTGTTTTAAATCATTCTTCTCCTGATTCCTACCTGTTTACTTGCCCCTGGTTGGGGGAAGAGATTGATTCAATTTTCTTTGTAAAGCGAGAATGTTCCAGTTCTCTTTCCATCCCCTTTCCATGGTAAACACTGAAATATTTGAGCCTTTAGAAATTAAGACATCAGAAAGTGCTGGAAATGTTAAAGGCGATTGTGGTGAAAATGTAATTTGTTGAGAGATGCTTGTGTCAGTTCAACTGACACAATGGAGAACCAATTCTAGTAAGATTACATATTGCTAATAACATTCCATATTTGACTTTGTTCTTTTCCATGACCATTGACCATAGTTCTAACTACATCCAGCCTCACCATATCTACATTAGCAGAAGAGCAATTTAAAATTTATATCTTCCTCATGGTGAGTCAAAAGCATTCCCTTTATATAAGAACCCCTTAATATTATTATCAGACCTACAGAAGACATCACCCCTATGTACTTATCAATTGACTGAAGGCATACTCTGGATTTTTTGGTTTGCTGCTGTTTTCTTTTAATATGGTCTAGAGTGAGAGAATTAAAGACAAAATAGAAAATAAAGTTATAATGGGGAAAATTTGTTTCTTTTAATCATAGGCCAGAAAAGGATACATATTGAGGAGGAGTAGGAAGGGATGTTTGAGAAGAAAGCCATTTTGTGAAAATCTGGGGATATTTGGGATTATTCAAAATAACTTCCTCTTATGTTAATGACCAAAATCAAGTACATAAAAATATACTTATGAAAATAAAATTGAAGTTCCCTATTCCATGATAAAAATAAGAGCTTCTAAACTAAATTAGTTGCCTGAGCAATACCATAGTGTACATAGTTGCCCTGGTTGACCACCATCTACAGAATTCTGGTAGCTTTTAAACAGAATATATTGTTCAAAATGGGAGAAAATCACTGGATGAACAGATTACAAGAAGAACTTCTGACCCTATTGAAAGCTGTGAGATTCCTGTTTAAAGAAACCTTTTATATTAATGTCTGTTTTTAAGCTGGATGGCATTAATTTCTTGTTATGCAAATTCCATCTTAAAACTAGCATAAAAAAAGTTTAAAAATTTTGATGGTCCTGTTTTTCTAAGTAGATGTGTCTTCACTTATCATTTGTTTTAATTATTCCCAATGATTTGCCTAACCCATCACAAGCTTATTCAAAGGGAAAGGAATAAGCAGTTGTCATAACAACAAAGCTCTTCATTACCCTAGGAACCTCCAACAGCTTTATTTAAAATAAAGGAGAAAAAAATACTAACCAATTAGCTTTATCTGTCTGATTCATGTTCTTCTTATACTGATAACAGTGTTTTCTGAAGAACTTACAATTTGATAGGAAATGTGTCATGAATATTTATGGTAACATAAAACGAGAAAAAAAAAGTAGCAAGTTAATTATCACTCAAAAGGTGCTCTTGGTCAAATTGTTGCTTAGTGATCTTTTCTACACTCCCTTCCCCCAGTAAAAAATAATAATTATATGACTTTTATTTAAATAAATAAGTAAAACTGATGGTATTTTTTAAGCCAACATTTGTCTGTCTCTAACTGAAGAACTCATGTCTACCCTCAAATAATTTGAATTATGTTTACATGTAAAACGATTCATGCTTTAGGTTGGATTAGATGACTTCAAAGATCCATCCTTACTCTCACTGATATAACACTTTGCCATTGATTTTACCTGGAAATATTCTCTACTGCCTTCCATATTTATATACTTTTTTCTTTTTCTTTTTGGCCAGAACAACAGTGGAGATCTCCATAGGGTTTTCTGTCCTTCATTGTAAAATTCAAAAGGCAGATGTTTTTTTTCTGGCTATGGGAGATAAGAGTGAAAAGTAATTATTCCTCTAGCCCAAAATCCCACAGGTGACCAACCATATTTGTCTAGAGACCACACAGAGTGTGAATCTGAGAGAGTCTCACAATTGGGGATAACTTTCACAATTAGTCTAAAAGCTAATACAATTTCTCCTATAAATTTAACATCTTATTCTTCAGCTTCCAGGAATAAAAGTGTGTGTGTGTGTGTGTGTGTGTATACATATATGCATATATATATACATATATATACACATGAATATATGTATATGTGTGTATGTATATATACATATATGTATAAAGAAATAATATAAACTATATTAATAAACAATATATATTTAAACAAATATTTACTTCAATAATTCCTAAACAAGACATAACCAATATAAGTTTTAACTAGTCTAGAAAGTGACATTTATCAGTAACCATAAGCTGAGTCTCTTCAAGAAATCTCTAACAGCTCAACATTCATTCAAAGTCAAAAGTAGTTTAAAAAGTAGGAAGGTTCAGCATCTTAAGACACTGGGCATATTGCCAGAGTGAACACTACTGGTTCCCCTTCACCCAAGGCTTCATGAGTCAGTGTTCCTTTTTCTGCAATAAGAGCCAGAATGTATTTTGCCACTGAGTTGAAGGAAAAGAGAAGGGAGTGGGAGATGAATCCATTTAGACACAGTGAATGTCAATGAACCAACCAAAGAAAAATGTTGGGAAAGATTGTACCAATACACAAATAACATAAATCAGACAAATTCAATGACTACCAAAGATCATGCATAGCTTTAATTTTAAAATTACAACTATATACAGATAAGATATTTTATTAGAAAGCACCAATGTACCATCTGTTAAAGAACCATGGTTTAAAGTTTCTTTAGATTTTAACTTTATAAACAGTAACCCAATGTGTCTGGACGTCTATTGTAGTTCTCTTCCAAATGTACTGCTTAATATACTAGTGTTTGTCCCATTGTATTTCTCCATGAAATTTCTTGCTTTGATAAAGAAGCAAAACATTAATAATAGTGTCTAAAATCAATTCATTTTATGTGTATTTTTTTGTAAATAAATGTCATACAAAAATATTGGTATTTTGAATTTTGAAACACATACGTTTCCCTTTTCTTTCCTAGAGGGCCCCTCCTTGTTACAAAGAATAGGAAAGAAAGGGGAAAAACAGTTCAGCAACACTAACTAATACCTCAACCAATTCCCATTACAGTTCCTTTTCCACAGCCATATTTTCCCACCCTTTAAATGAAAGGAAAAAATACATTCTGATAAGTCTTTTGGAAATCAAGCCTGTTCATTATAATTTTATGGCATTTTGTTTCAATTGCTTTGTTGTTTTTCTTTCTATCTGTGCTGTTGTAGTCATTGTGAATATTGTTTGCCTAGTTCTGCTTACTTCATTTTGCAATAATCATAAATCAATAAATACATATTAAGTGCCTACTATGTCCCAGGCATAGCTTCATATAAATCTTCTCAAACTTCCCTAAACAAGTAATTTTTTTAAATGAACTACAAGACAGAGATAATGGCAAGAAAGCTAGAAATATTGTAAATGCCAAGTTGTGGGGAATTTTTTTTTTTTAATTTGACTGCTCTCATTAGACACAATTTGTGACTGCTGTTGTTTAATTTTTTAAATTAGATATGAAACTTTTATGTGTATTTCAAAATATCACACACCAAATTAAACATTATTCTGGGAATTATATTTGTATTCTCAATACATCAAATGGTCTTTAATTTTATCACTGGAAGAACTGCCTCACCAAAGAGGACCATAACTCTTCCAAACTTTAATCGACTGTTTCCATAAATTAGTCAAATATACAAACAGATCTGCAATCTCATTGATTTAGAAGGGCTTCCAGTGATGTAGATTGAAATCAACTTATACCTGTCCTCCTGTTGACCATGTCCTCTCGTCCATGCAGTACAGGGGTCTACCCAAAGTGCTAGAAGCTTTCCTTGCTATTTTTTGTTTTTGTGGAGCCCTCAGTTCACCTGTCAATTCTTACCCTTGTTACATGACTAACCTATTTATTACCAATCAATATCAATTAGAAAAATATAGATTATGGGAGCAAAGCCAGGCAATAGAAGATATAAACAGCAGAAATCTATGTTGGAAATGACACAATGGTGTGGGCTTTGAGAGATTAAAATAAAAGGTATGGGAAGATGCCAAAGACATGAAGGATGGGGAAGAATTACAATCAACTTTGAAAATAAAAGGCAAGAAAGGACATCAATAACTATTTATATGTATGTATGTATATGTCTTTTCTATAACCTATATGAAATCTTTACAATTAGATATATATATGTCCATATTTACATCAATTTAAAAGAGAGAGAGAGAAAAGAGAGAAGAGAAGAGAGAGAAAGAGAGAGAGAGAGAAAATACAATCAATGGGGGATTTAGTTTTGCTTGACTGAATATCTATTACAAAGAATCTTTTTTCCCTTTTTCCTCCCTTGGGGTGTAGGGTAAGATGTAGAGAAAATAGATTTCTGTTATTGTTGTTGTTGTTGTTTTTAATCGAGTGATTAGGAGTGATAGAAATGTGAAATGTTGCATAGACTTTCAAATAAGGTCACTGTATTATTTACCTCATTGTTTTACTTTGTTACAAATCTCTTGTCAAGTGGGAATAAATTCTAAATTTTTGTAATATAAAAACAAAGCACATCCATTTGATTTTTTTAATGAAAGCTATGGATACAAAAACAACCATAAAGATTTTAAAGTTATATCAGGGTAAAGATGGAGATCTACTAAGGGATAAGATAATTTTCTCACATGGATAAAATGATGATGATTGACAACAGAGAGAAAAAAAAAAGCTACTTAACTTTCATTTTGCTTCTTTCTTTCCTCCCAAGGAGAATGGAGAGAATAGAACAAAAATGGTTTCTATGGAGTTGGTATCTCTTTTTTTTAAATTTTTTTTTATTAAAAGCTTTTTATTTACAAAACATGAGTGATTTTTCTACATTGACCTTTGCAAAAACTTTTTTTTTTCCCAAGCTTTTCCCCTCCTTCCCACACCCGCACCCCTAGATGACAGGTAATCTAATACATGCTAAATATGATAAATTATATGACAAATCCAATACATGTATACATATCTATACAGTTATCTTACTGCAAAAGAAACATCAGATCTAGAAAGAGAAGAAGAAAAAACAACCTAAGAAGGAAAACAAAATGCATGGAAATATTCACAGAAAGCATTAAAATGCTGTGTTGTGGTCTGTACTCAGTTCCCACAGGCCTCACTGTAGATGTATATGACTATCTTCATCGCTGAACAACAGGAACTGGTTTGAATCACATCATTGTTGAAGAGAACCATGTCCATCAGAATTTATCATTGTATAGTCTTGTTGCTGTATATAATGTTCTCCTGGTTCTGCTGATTTCACTCAGCATCAGTTCATGCAAGTCTCTCCAGGCCTCTCTGAAATCCTCCTGTTGGTTGTTTCTTACAGAACAATAATATTCCATAACATTCATATACCATAATTAATTCAGCCATTCTCCAATTGATGGGCATCTTTTGAATATCCAGTTTCTTGCCACTACAAAAAGGGCTGCCACAAACATTTTTGCATATGTGGGTCCCTTTCCCTCCTTTAAAATCTCTTTGGGATGTAGGCCCAGTAGAAACACTGCTGGGTCAAATGGTATGCACAGTTTGATAACTTTTTGAGCATAGCTCCAAATTGCTCTCCAGAATGGTTGGATCCGTTCACAGTTCCACCAACAATGTATCAGTGTCCCAGTTTTCCCACATCCCCTCCAACAGTTATCATTATCATTTCCTGTCATTTTAGCCAATCTGACAGGTGTGTAGTGGTATCTCAGAGTTGTCTTAATTTGCATTTCTCTGATCAATAGTGATTTGGAGCACCTTTTCATGTGACCAGAAATAGTTTCAATTTCTTCATCTGAAAATTGTCTGTTCATATCTTTTGACCATTTGTCAATTGGAGAATGACTTGAATTCTTATGTATTTGAGTCAATTCTCGATATATTTTAGAAATGAGGCCTTTATCAGAACCTTTGGATGTAAAAATATTTTCCCAGTTTACTGCTACCCTTCTAATCTTGTCTGCATTCATTTTGTTTGTACAAAAACTTTTTAACTTGATATAGTCAAACTTATCTATTTTGTGATTAATGATGACCTCTAGTTCTTCTTTGGTCACAAATTCCTTCCCCCTCCACAGGTCTGAGAGGTAAACCATCCTACATTGTTCTAATTTGTTTATAATATCATTCTTTATGCCTAGATCATGAATCCATTTTGACCTTATCTTGGTATATGGTGTTAGGTGTGGGTCAGTGCCTAATGTCTTCCATACTAGTTTCCAATTATCCCAGCAGTTTTTGTCAAATAGTGAATTTTTATCCCAAAAACTGGGGTCTTTGGGTTTATCAAACACTATATTACTATTGTCATTGAGTATTTTGTCCTGTGAACCTAACCTATTCCACTGATCCACTACTCTATTTCTTATCCAGTACCAAATGGTTTTGGTGACCACTGCTTTATAATATAATTTTAGATCTGGTACAGCTAAGCCACCCTCATTTGAATTTTTTTCATTAATTCCCTTGAAATTCTTGACCTTTTGTTTTTCCAGATGAATTTTGTTGCTATTTTTTCTAGGTTGGAGTTGGTATCTCAAAAAAAAAAAAAAAAAAAAAAAGGTGAGGTAAGAAAGAATTTAGTTAAATATGGCATACTCATATCATGTCTCAGATGAATTATAAAGTGTGTACTTCAAGATCTAGTAGATAGAATTGCTGAAGCTCTGCAGATGTTATTTAGAAGACTGTCAGAAACACAAAAAATATCGTAAGCCTAGTGAAGGGCAAACGTCTCAACTCTCAAATAAAGGAGTTAGGAACCTACAGGCATGTGAGCTTGATTCTTATATCAAGGGAAAAGTCTAGAATTTATTATTAAATAATTGTTTAGTAAACATCTACAGTAGGAAAAAAATGAGAGATATAGTATTGCTTCATTAATAATTATTTAAACCAGCTAATCTTATCGTCACGATTTTACAGATTTTCCCAGGTTTCTTTGAAAGTGTTCCTTTCATCACTTCTTAATAATGCAATAATATTCCATCACATTCATTTATCATAACTTAACCTTTCACCAATTGATGGTCATCTCTTTAGTTCCCTATTCTTTGCCACCACAAAAAAAAAGAGTATCTTTAACTATTTTTATACATACGTATTTTTCCCCTTTATTTTTCTCTTTGGGGAATTGATCTGTATTTATCTTTCCCTCTGCCTGTTTTTACTATGGTTCCTTTGCTAAAAATATTTTTTTAATTTAAAAATTTTTTTTATTTTTAAAATTTTTTTAATTTTTAAAATTTTTAAAATTTTCCAATCCTTTCAGTTCTTTAGGGTGATCACTTTTGTGCTCAACCCCACTAGTGTTGAATGAGATACATGAACTTCAACAGGGCACTGGTAGCTAATTGAACACTGCTAAACTCTGAGACACTACTATAGTTAGATTTATTCTCCATTTTCCTAGTCCCATTCTCTGAAATGAACTCCCTTCAGGCACTGATCTCAAGATTGGTTGAGATGATTAGGGAAGGTGCTGCAATGCAATGTTTGGAGGTAAGAGAGGCTCTGAAAATGCTTTACAATTGGGTTTCTTCTTTCATTTCCCTTTTTCTTAATCCTTATCTGAGCCTGTTTCATCTTGTCCAATTCTAAATAACGCTCAGGGAAGCACTTCTCAGCCCCTTTTATCTATATTATCTGGTCTCCATCTTCCATTCCTCTCAAGCCTGAGAACTGATTTGGGGAGATTTCTTCTGGGAGAGAATTTTGTTAGGACACTATTAAGAGGTTTGTTCCAAGAATCAGTGCCTACAAATGCAGAAAACCATGGGGTAGTGAAAAATGGCCACAGGTATAGGAGAGGAAAGAAAACTAGGGCAAGAATGTCAGGACCGATGGATATTCACTTATTTTTTTCTATTGGAATAATTTTGGGATTTGTTTTTTTTTTAACTATTTCCTCATCCCATTATTCTTGATTTTTTCATATCTTCATGATATCATATAAAAAGACAGGTAATCTAGGATAGAATTTTTACCCACAATCTCTCAAATAAATGGTCCCATTTATTTGAGAGATTGTGGGTAAAAATTCTATCCTAGATTACCTTTTTCGGATTTCTCTGGGTGTTTACAAATTTCTTCAAGGCTACCCTGTGTATATCTTTTGCTAAAAGGTTCTATATATATCCCTTTTAGGGGATAACATTTTGCTAATTGCATTGAGTACTGGAACATTAGTCCTTTAAAATAGATCAGTCTAGATAGACATCAACTCAGGAAAAAATGAAGTTGATGAGAAATTCATATTATCCAAATTTTTTCATGCAGTTAGATTGATAATCTTTTGAATGAGTTCATCAGTACAGAGACTAGAAATAGACAATGGGCTAGACCAAAAATTGGATTGGAAGGGATATTAGACTACAACAAAATTAGGAAATTGCTGTGATTTCAATGATCTCAAGCTATTTACTACCATAAAAATTCACCTTTTGAATTCACTTTCTCAGTACAGTTAGCCTGCCAATTTGTTAGAGCAAAGATCAAAATCAACATCAAATCAGAAGAAAAATGAAAATGCAAAGATATGGCATATATTTAGGGTAGCCCCATCCAAAATCTATTTAAATGATATATTGATGATAAAATTGAAAATATATGAAAAAGTCATAATTTCCTCAGAAAGTTTAACCAATGTAAATGCATTGCCATATTAAAGAGATCAAAGATCTAAAAATCAATTCATCCAGAAAATGTTTAATCTTCTTGCCAAGTAGAGAGATAGACCAGCCAAGGGCAATCCAAATTTAGAATACAAGTTCATTTGTAAAACCTTATAAAAAATGTTGGAATATTATGAGTGGCCTCACTTCATAAAATAGCCAGAAATGGGAGAGGGGAAAATAAGTTTACAGAAAGCTTGGCAGGAAATTCAATTGAACCAAATTTTCCTAGAGACATTTAAAGATGAAATTAAAAGGTAGACAGAACAGATGAAAAAGATCTTTATAATTTCTATAACAAACCATTTTCTCTATCAATGACAATGAGTTACCACTTGAACTCTAACATTACATGAGTATGTAGAAATGGAGCTTAGGAAGACAAAGAAAGAAAAACAACATAGACAGTTTTGTATTTGAGGTGACACAATTTTGTGATCATTGAGAAACTGATTCTAAAGAAAATTGGAAAGAATATCAAAGCCTTGAGAAAAAGTTCAGATTTTATTATTACTGAAAGAGAAGCAATAGAGAAAAGATTTATATATATATACATTTGTATGTATATACACATATATACACATGTCTACTTTTGCATATCTACAAAGTCTTGATAAGAATAATCTATCTATATATGCATCAAGAGCATCCTTGATGAAGTTAGAAGGAGTTGGAGAGGAAGAGAATGGCAGTCTACAATAGACAGCATTTTACAAAACATTTGATTGAAATGTCAATTGAAAACACAAGATCTCTTTTATTTGTCAAGTATAAAATAACATTTGATTCAGAAAATCAAAATCAATTTCCTAAAAGAAATTTAAGCAGCTACATGGCATAGTGGAAAAAAAATGATAGCCTTGGAATCATAAAGACCAGTTCATAACTGAACAGAACTGGTGAATAGATGAGTGCGCATTTTATTAATTGAACAGTACATTTAATTATCCCATTTTTTTCTCTGAAATAAGGGTCTACTTTTATAGTGGCAGGGAGCTGGAAACTGTGTGTGTACTCATCATTTGGAGAATGACTAAGTAAGTTGTGTTAGGTGAATGTAATGGGATATTGTTTTTCTATAAGAGGTGATGGGCAAGTTGATTTCAGAGAAGCCTGGAGGTATTTACATGAACTGATGCTGAGTGAAGAAAGTCGAATCAAGAGAACATTGTACACAACAATAAAATTATGTGATCAATCATGATAGACTTGGTACTTTTCAATAATGAGGTGATTCAAGGCAATTCTAATAGACTTGCATCTGCCATCCACAGAGAGGACTATGGAAATGTGGTGTGGATCATAGCATGGTATTATCACCTTTTTATTGTTGTTGTTGTTTGTTTGCTTGTTTTTTTTTTCTTTCTCATTTTTCCCATTTTGATCTTATTTTTCTTATGCAGCATGATAAATGTGTAAATATGTTTAGATGAATTGCACATGTTTAACCTATATTGCATTGCTTGTTATTTAGGAGAGAGAGGAGAAGGGGAAGAAGGGAGAAAAATTTGGAATACAAGGTTTGCAAGGGTGAATGTTGAAAACTATCTATGCATGTATTTTGAAAAATAAAGTTATTATAAATTAAAAAATAAGGGCCCAAATTTTTAACATCAATATTTTTCAGATGATGCTTTATGAATCTAAGTGAATAGCAGAATCTTCCAAAAATCAAAGTTTCAGGTCACTTCAAAGGCAGTGGAATAGTACATGATAAGTATGTATAAAGTACAACATATTATCAATCAAGAATTATTCAGGAGTTATAAAAAGTATCAAGATACAAAGACAGCAAGATTAAGAGAGATGGAATGATAGAAATAGAGGCAGAGAGAGAGATAAAGAGAAAGACACAAAAACAGAGGTGGAGAATAGAGATAAATGGAGAAAAAGGGGAAAAGATTCAGTGAAATATTAGAAGGTGTCTCTATAGGGAATTTGTGGAAAGACATAAGCAAAAATGGTACAGGATGAAACAAAGTAAATAAGATTTTGGAACTCTTTCTGTACCAATGGCAAAAATATTCATATCTATGAAACCATAAATCTGTTGAAGTATTTAAATCACAAGTTTTAAAAAAAAGAAAATCAGAACTTATAATATTCTTTTTACTTTCAAGTGGTATTTATAAGAAAAAATAGGATTTTCCTTGTTACATAATAATCATCTATAATGTATTTAGAAACAAAAAAGCTCATTTCCTACACCTTTCTAATTACATTGAAGTTCTTTCAGTGTATTACATTTCATGACACAGATACATCATTGCTGACTGAATACTTCCTACACTTCAGTTCAGTTTTTTTCCTTTTCTATTTCATTCTGTTACTTAACCTTAATAATAATTAATAACTTTAAAACTTAACCTTATGTAACTCCTTTAATATTTTTAGTATATTAGTTCCCCAAACATTTCAATGTAATGTAAGCTTGTTGAGACAAAGACTGATTTCTGGTTTTGGTTTTTCTTTGCAAAAAAGCATGTAGTGGATGGTAATAAATGTTAGATTCTCTTAAATTCATATTAATATCTCTCAAATATTCATGAGGCAATAGAGTTTAGTAAAGAATGGGAGAACTAATTGGAAACTAGTCTGGAAGAAATTAAGCATTGACCCACACCTAACACCATATACCAAGATAAGGTCAAAATGGATTCATGATCTAGGCATAAAGAATGATATTATAAACAAATTAGAACAATGTAAGATGGTTTACCTCTCAGACCTGTGGAGGGGGAAGGAATTTGTGACCAAAGAAGAACTAGAGGTCATCATTAATCACAAAATAGATAAGTTTGACTATATCAAGTTAAAAAGTTTTTGTACAAACAAAATGAATGCAGACAAGATTAGAAGGGTAGCAGTAAACTGGGAAAATATTTTTACATCCAAAGGTTCTGATAAAGGCCTCATTTCTAAAATATATAGAGAATTGACTCAAATATATAAGAATTCAAGCCATTCTCCAATTGACAAATGATCAAAAGATCAAAAGACAAAATGATCAAAAGATATGAACAGACAATTTTCAGATGAAGAAATTGAAACTATTTCCGGTCACATGAAAAGGTGCTCCAAGTCACTATTGATCAGAGAAATGCAAATTAAGACAACTCTGAGATACCACTACACACCTGTCAGATTGGCTAAAATGACAGGAAATGATAATGATAACTGTTGGAGGGGATGTGGGAAAACTGGGACACTGATACATTGTTGGTGGAACTGTGAACGGATCCAACCGTTCTGGAGAGCAATTTGGAGCTATGCTCAAAAAGTTATCAAACAGTGCATACCCTTTGACCCAGCAGTGTTTCTACTGGGCCTATATCCCAAAGAGATTTTAAAGGAGGGAAAGGGACCCACATGTGCAAAAATGTTTGTGGCAGCCCTTTTTGTAGTGGCAAGAAACTGGAAATTGAAAAGATGCCCATCAATTGGAGAATGGCTGAATAAATTATGGTATATGAATGTTATGGAATACTATTGTTCTGTAAGAAATGACCAACAGGAGGATTTCAGAGAGGATTGGAGAGACTTGCATGAACTGATGCGGAGAGACTTGCATGAACTGATGCTGAGTGAAATCAGCAGAACCAGGAGAACATTATACACAGCAACAAGACGATACGATGATCAATTTTGATGGACATGGTTCTCTTCAACAATGATGTGATTCAAACCAGTTGTTCTGCGATGAAGATAGTCATATACATCCAGAGAGAGGCCTGTGGGAACTGAGAGTGAACCACAACACAGCATTTTACCGCTTTCTGTGAATATTTCCATGCATTTTGTTTTCCTTCTTAGGTTGTTTTTTTTTTTTTTTCTTCTTCTCTTTCTAGATCTGATGTTTCTTGTGCAGTAAGATAACTGTATAGATATGTATACATGTATTGTATTTGTCATATAATTTATCCTATCTAGCATGTATTAGATTACCTGTCATCTAGGGGTGGGGGGGTGGGGGGAAGGAAAGGAAAAGCTTGGGGAAAAAAAAGGTTTTTTTGCAAAGGTCAATGTTGAAAGGTCACTCATGTTTTGTAAATAAAAAGCTTTATAAAAAAAAAAAAAAAAGAAAAGAAACGACCAGCAGAATGATTTCAAAGAGGCCTGGAGAGACTTGCATAAACTGAGGCTGAGCGAAATGAGGAGAACCAGGAGATCATTATACATGGCAACAACAAGACTATATAATGATCAATTCTGATGAACATGGCTCTCTTCAACAATGAAGTGTTTCAAACCAGTTCCAATTGTTCAGTCAAGAAATCTATATACACCCAGAGAAAGGGATATGAAAAGTGGACTACAACATAACATTTTCATGCACTCTATTGATGTTTGCTTGCATTGTGTTTCCTTTCTCAGAATTTTTTTGTAGATATGATTTTTCTTGCACAGCAAGATAAGTGTGGAAGTATATATATATATATATATATACATACATATGTATATATATATATATATGTATAGACATCTACATATAATCTATTTGTAAAGTATTTTAATATAATTAACATGTAGTGGACTTTTTGCCATCTAGGGGAGGGGTGGGGACAAGGGGGGGAAATTTGTAATAGAAATCTTTGTAAGCCTCAATGTTGAAGAATTACCCATACATATGTTATGCAAATAAAAAGCTTTAATTAAAAAAAAAAAAAGAATGGGAGAACTGGGTTCTGAGTCCTAGCCCTGCCAATTACTAACAATGGGACCAAAGAAAAAGTCATTTCTTGCCTCCAAATGTCTGTTTCCTCATTTATGAAATAGGAATAATTCTTGTCTTTCCTCTTTAAGGATTGCTATCAGGATCATTCTTTGAAAAGTATAAATACTGGGGCAGCTAGGTGGTGCAGTGGTTAGAGCACCAGCCCTGAAGTCAGGAGGACCTGAGTTCAAATCTGGTCTCAGACACTTCCTAGCTGTGTGACCCTGGGCAAGTCACTTAACCCCAATTGCCTCAGCAAAAAGCAAAAAAAAAAAAAAAAGTATAAATACTATTGTATGAGAGGTGAAAGAAGCGGATTTGCACTTGGAGGTACTGGATTCAAATCATGCCTTTATTGCTTACTACTTGTATGATTTAGTTAAATCATTCACCTCCTGTGGGCTTCATTTTCTTTCTCATAAAATAAGAAGATTGAATGAGATGACCTCTGAAATTCATTTTAGCTCTGAATTTACGATCCAATAAAGCTGATATCTAGAATATCCAGGAATAAATGTAAAGTAGCCCTTGTAATTTTTGGAATTGAAAGAGACCTTAGAAAGAGAGTCTTAAGAGAAATAAAAATTTGTCAAGTTTTCTGATTCTTGATTTGTTACCTTTTTCTATTACTCCACATTTCTCAGTTAAAATCGCTTTATTATCTCTTTTGTCAGAGTACTCTTTGGTGATCACTGAGTTTTCCCTGATGACTGTCACAAATATGCTTCATTTCAGTGCAACCTGTACATGTTTAGATTTTTCATCAAGGGCCTCACTCAATATTTTAGCCTTACTACTGTTCTCTTGAAAGCAGACAATCCTAGTTAAGCTTGAAAATTATTGTCCTTCACAATAGAGCTATGAAAAGGATCCTAATTATTTTGCTGAGACAATGGGGACTTATAAGAGATACATGCATACATACACACATATATGTACATATATATATATACACATATATATTATATCCACACATATCCATACACACACACACATCTTTGGGCTATGATTTTATCATTCAAATCTAATAAATTAATGTGGCAGGATTTTAGGATCACTTATGTTGTTTATTTCTGAATTCCTTTTGTTATTAACATCCTTCTTGTGTGAAAATGCTTACAGCCATAAGTTGTATTACAGGAGTGCTCTCACCATGAAGTATAAAGAGAGTTGACTATAGTATTTTTTATATATAATGTGATTTCTTTGCTTATACTACCCTAAATTTCATTGTCTTTTTTCTCTCCATCACATCACATTACATGCTCATAGCCAATTTGCTGCCTGTTATCACCCCAAGGCCCTTTCAGAATAAGTACTTTCCAAGTTTTTTCTTCCATTTGAATATCTGTGCTTCAGATTACATTTCCCTAGATGTGTTAGCTGCATTTGTCAAAACATTGCTATTTAGAATTACCCTTTGGTTATCATTCTTCAGAAAATTTTCTTTTCACATATTCTGCTCACACACAATCCAACATAAATTCATTTTGTGATGATGATTTCTTGAGAGTCCCTATAGCAAATAATTTTGCTTGATCCAAATAAATTATATCTATTGAATTTCCTTTATGTAATAGGAAAGAAGAGGGAAACAAAGGAGAAAAGAAGGAAGGAAGGAAAAAAGGAAGGAAGGAAGGGAGGGAGGGAGGGAAGGAGGAAAGAAGGAAAGAAGGAAAGAATGAAGGAAGGAAGGGAAGAAAAGAAGAAAACAAGGAAGAAAAGAAGGAAGGAAGAAAAGAAGGAAGGAAGGAAGAAAAGAAAGGCAAGGAAAGAAGGAAGGAAGGAAAGAAGGAAAGAAGGAAGAAAAGAAGGAAGGAAGAAGGAAAGAGGGAAGGAGGGAGAAAGGAAGAAAGGAAGGAGGGAGAGAGGAGAGAGGGACAAAGGAAGGCGTTATACTCATGAATTTTTTGGAGAGTTTTGGAGAGTAGGACTGCCTCAGTGTGGAGGATCTCTGTTTTCAGAGAAGGGTCATACACACTGCACTTACTTGCACTGGTACCAATGGCTGCTGCATTGTGAGAGAACATATTATGGGTATTTGTGCCACATTGTCTAGTAATATTGTATTGCTTTTTGATTAATATTAATTTATGGCTATATCTTATCACTACGATAATAATTGTGGTTGATATTTATACTGTTCTGTATGAAAAGCATTGTATTTTGTATGAAGAGCTCTGTGAAGAAGACTAATTCAACAAACATGTGTGATGTGCAAGGCATTGGGCTTGGAATTGGTGATCCAAAAATTAAAGCAAAAAGAGTACTTGACCTCAAGGACTTTATGTTCTACTGGAGAATACATACACACAACATACACACAATTAAGTAAATACAAGATAAGGTAATGAAGGAGAGGTCACTAACAATAAGCATCATTATCCTCATTTTATGTATGATGAAACTAAGGCTCAGAAAAAATTGAAAAATTAAGCTGCTTACCTATAGTCATGATTGGTGACATAACCAGGTGCTGAATCCAAGTCTATCAACTACAAATTTAGGGTGCTTTGTGGTATACCTTGCTTCCCTTAGTTATATTATAAGGTCATTTGGGGCAGAATATATATTTTAATGCAATTCAATAAACATTTGTTGAGCACCTGCTTGGTGCAGGACACTATACCAGATTGTTATCACAGTCTTTCTTCTTAAAGTCTTAGAAAGGATGTTCTGAACTGGATCCAACTCAGTCTAGTTTTCTGGTAGTTTAGGTCCAATATCAAAATAAAATGAGAAATCTGAAGATCATTCAACAGTTAACCAAAAAAAAATTTACTTAGCTATAGAAAGAAAAGCATATTCTATAAGTATAGACATTGAAGACACCTCAAGTCAATTCAGCTGAGCTAAACTGCCTTATCACTTGCCTATTGTGATTTACCAGCTCAACTTAAAACAGTTCCTGGAACTCTGTTTGGCCGCTTTGTACTCAGGTGATCGGAAAGTATTGTCAATAGTCAGAATCTGAGCTGTTTGACCTAATCAGGACTCAAATTAATCTCAATACCTTTTAAGGAAAAATTAGCCCAACTTTGAAATATCACAAGGGGGATACAGCATATATAATAATAACTATTATACAAAAGATATCAAGATAAAATACACAAGGGACCTATGATTTAATCAGTGTGATGAAAGTCTAATTGATTAACTCATATCACAATCTACCTACAGATAATAGTTCTTGTAAGACATAAGCTGTCTACTTGGAAAGTAGCCTTGAGTTGGTGAAGACTCCCGTAGTTGTATTTCTTTACAATGTGAGAAAAGTAGAAGATGAGAGCTCAAAGCTGGAGGCTGGAGTTTTCCCCCTTACAATGGAGGGAAATGAAAGGTATCTTGAGAAGAGGGAGGACACTTGCAAAGGAGGGAAGTGGAAGATCTTTCCATTACTATAGAGCACAACTATGATGACCTCATGGCAGCCATATCCCTTCCTTCTTCTAGAAGAATCCTAGAGGTAAATTCTGAAGGAGCAATTGGTGAAATATAATATTATAAATGGCTGGAGGGAGGAGGGGAAGGTTACATTTGTTTGTTTTTATCACAGTTTGCCATTCTAGTTATTAGAAATTGAGGGAAAGACTTAGGAAGTTGCCTGAGGTTAAATGATTTTCTTGCCTTGGATCATAAAACCAGAAACTATTATTAAAGACTTGCTTTTGAACATAGGCCTTCCTGACTCTAACTTTACTTCTTCTAACTCAAGAGAGAGGAGTTTAAGAAAATTTGAGAAGGGTAATATTCCTTTCACCCTGGCATTCAAGAGGGTGTCAGAAGTTGGACAGGATAGACTTTATAAAGATAACATCTGAACACAAAGGAAGAGGATTTTTGACCAGTAGAAATGAGGAACGATTGTATTCCATGATTGAGGGATGACCTGGGCAAACAGAAAGAAGCTGAACAGTGAAGGACAATATCAGGAAGGAGCTAATGGTCGTTTGTCTGGAACCTGAGTGCATGTATTCCTCATAGCACCAAGCACAGTATTTTGTGCACACATGTGTGCACACACGCGCGTGCGCACACACACACACACAAATTAAGTGAATGATTAGGAGCTATAATGAAGTACAGATGACAAGAATGAGAGATCTCCCCCTAAAACACGATGAGGTAAGCGAAAACACTTGCTTTCAGTAGAATATTTAGAAATCACTCCCATTCATCAGCTGCCTCCACAGTTCTTAATTTAAAAGGGGAGATAAAGATTGTGGGCTATCTAGGGTGGAAGGACACAAGTATTTATTAATGTGCCAGGCACTGTTCAAAATTCTTTGCAGATATCATTTCGTCTGATCCTCCATAACAGCTCTTGAGAAGTAGGTGCTTTGATTATCCCTATTGATGGGTGAACAAAAGGAGGGTCTGATTTGGACTCTTATTTTCCTGAGACTAGGTTCACCTATCTATCCTCTTCACCATCTAGCTTCCTTTAAACAACATATATGACATTGGGTGGCAGAGAAAAAGGGGACAATTCAGAAGTTTTGTGGAGGAAGAGATGGAATAATTAGCACATGGAAAAGCATAAAAGAATCACAGAATCTCAAAACTGGGAGGAACCTCAGAATCTATTGAGTCATTTACTAATAGCTGCCTAACTGTGGTACAATTGATAGCTGGTATTTTCATTAAAATTAGGAAAAATCCTATTTCACATACTTAGATGTGTGACCCTAGGCAAATCACTTAACTTCTCTCTCAGTTTTCTCAACTGTAAAATAGGGTTACTAATAGCACCCACTTCACAGGGCTGTTGTGAAGATGAGAGAGCATATGTAAAGTGGTTTGCTGACCTTAAAGCACTATATAAAGGCTAGCTATTAGTATCTACTTCTCCCTATCCCCAGAAAGGAATCACTTTTACAACATTTCTGGTGTGTGCACTTCCACTTTCCACCTGAAGTCTGCCAGGAGAACGTTGGACTGTATTGCTGGAACATAAAAACTTTTGATGAAAGAATTAAGCAAGACAATCAGTGACAAAAGACAAAAGACAAAAGACAAAAGATCACAAATCTATAGCTGAGTGGAATATTTTGTCCAACTCCTTCATTTTACAATGAAGGAAATGGAGGCTCAGAGAGTTTTGCCCAAGACCAAACAGGCTGCAAACAGCTGGTCCAAGTCCTGAAACTATTAACCTGGCATATTTTTCCCCATTGTGCCACTGGATCCCAGGATTCCAGTATATCTGAATAAAGGTCATCAATAACCACTGTCATTGCCTAAATGATCACAGATGACACAATCTTTTTGTTCATGTTCAATGTTGGGAAGAAATGAGGCAATTTCAAGTCGTTGAATATTTAACATTAGGATGTTTTACATTGTTTTCTCTGAAGACATTCTATCACCTTCATTAACTGCAAAGTTTCCATGTAGAAATGCAGGGTAAGTTGACTTGTGCAAGCTTCAGAAATCTACCAAATCTGGTGGGAATATGCTTTACATGGCTGAGATTTTTATCCCATAGAGAGTCAAAAAGCTGCCAGGGAAGCCAGGGCCAATCAGATTCCAAGGGAAGCTTTGTCTTTATTTTAGGTCTTTTTTCCCCCCTCAGGTCATGGGAGGAAAGAATGAAACTGCTGGGAAACTTTGGTTGTCACATAGGAGGAAGCAGAAAGGGTAAGAGAGAGTATACTAGGACTATATCCAACGTCACCAAATTGATGTATCCTCCAAAATTAGAGCAGTGCACCAATTCCCAGTCATACAGGGACTGGAATAAGTATCTCCAAAGCCAGGGAGAAAAGCCACAAAGGATAGAGTAAAGAATGCTCTAAAGAGCTTCAGTCATTGTGATCTTTAATGCATGGAAAGAGAAGGAAGGTCGTGGTTATCCTGTAAGAGACAGTTTCCAAGATTTGTCATATCATTACAATCGGGTCTTGAAAGCTCAATGGAAGTCTCCCAAGGCTTCATGTAATAGAGTATCTCTAAATATCAGGGCATCTCAGGGAAGAAGAAGAAGAGTTGTTGCTTTATAGGGACTAGTATAGTCTCATTCAGGCACATTTGAATGGCTCTATCTTTCTGTTAGGGGAAGCTATACTGCATAATACTAGACCTAGAGTCAGGAAGGACTGAGTTCAAATCCAGGCTCAGAAATTTTCTAGTTGTGTGACCCTGGATAAACCATGTAATTTAACCTTTTTGTCTCAATTTCCTTGGCTGTAAAATGGAGATAATAATAGCACCTATTTTTCATGATTGTTAAGAGAATTAAATGAAATAATACTTATAAAGCACTTCACACAGTGCCTGGCATATAATAAGCAATAGGCAATTGCTTATTCCATTCCCTTACTCTTTCTTTTCTCTTACACTGCCAGTCAATTGCCAATTAGCTAGGAAGTCATGAATTTCTAGGCAGAAGTTTCTAGGGAAAGAAGATTTCAGGGTTATGGGAGAGAGGAGGATGGGGACAGGAGGAGGCATCCTACTATCAAGTAGTCTTATTTTGAAACCAAAAGTTTTTCCAGCCTCCATCTAAGGGGAAGCCAACTATCTCCTATGAATCCACTCCATTGAAAGAACTCATATCAAGCTGAAATCTGCCTCTTTGTGCTTTCCATTTATATGCCAGTCTCAGAAAAAAAGAGGGATAGTAAATAGACCTTTGATTTTACTGGTATAGGAAACTTCTTTCATCCATTCAGATCAGGACATTTTCTACAAATTTCCTAGATTGAGCATTAAGAGGTTAAGTGGCTTGCCCAGGGACAAAAAGTAATTGTATTTCAGAAATAGACTTAAACTCAGGGCTTATTGACTTCATGGCTAACTCTACCCACTCTGGCATCTGAGGAAAGATTATGATCAGCAGTGAGATCATATTAGACTGATATGCCTATTACTCTGAGTATTTAACATACTTAGTTATCTTGAATAAATGAACTTGAAACCTTCTACAATGTCCATCAGCTGTCAGGAAGAAGTACATTTTTTTTCCCATTCATTTTTAAGTGATCCACTTACACATCAGCCAGACTTTTTAGGCTCAGATTTTTTTCCCCTTGGCCCTACACACACATTTCTCATTTCAGACCTTTCCAACTTTGCTGGGGAAAAAAACTTTGAAATTTAAATCTATTTCTAAATTCCAAACCTCTTAATAAGACATAATTCAAGTTAGCAAATACCTCAGTTTCTTCTTTGCTGAAATGGAGGTGACAATTTTATCTTTCAATGCTGTTTTATTATTGTGTTTATATAATGCCTTTTAGATGGAAATCATTATATAAATAGTGAGTCACTAAAAACAAGCATATTTGACTCAGGGCAAATGTATTTCTCCTTGGAATAGTAAAGATTAATTGAGGCTTAAGAAAAAATCTCTAAGAGTGATGGGTCTGAAGGTTAATTAACACTGCCTATGAGTTTGTACAATACACTGTTGTCAGGCTATGGTAATATCTCACATAGTGATTTTCATTTGGAAAGAGGAAAACACTTTATAGGTAGGAAAAGAATGTATAGACCTGGGGCCACAAATACTTTACATGAAATGAAACAATAATTTAAAGTGCAGTGTGAAAGTGTGTGTGTGTATGTGTGTGTGTGTTTGGGTAGGTGTGCATGTGTCTATGTGAGGTAAAGAAACACTGATTGTAATTGGGAGGAAACTATTTTTCACAAGATATCACACATGAAGACAAGTTATTTGAATAAAACTACTCTTTAAAATGCAGTATCACCATTTTGCAGACTTAGATTTGTTAATGTATTTCCAAATAGGAGCTGAGAAGAAACAAATTGTTTTCCCCATGGTTTAGTAATTATAAAGGAGACCCAGTTTAATATTTGATGGCATTTCTCTCTTACTCTAGAGGCTGCTACAAAAAAATCACCAGTCAGTCATATTCCAAAGCTGTTGCTTGTTCCTAAAAGAACAGGTCATACTGTTCAGTCCTCCAATTTATTTAAATCTGTTCTTTTATTTCAAGTGCTAATTGTCTCACACAACAAACAGAAATTACTCTCAGCTGCAATTATTGGCTTTACAATAGATTATCAACAGAAAAGTCTTATTTGGAGCAAAAGAGTTGCCTTGGTTACAAACCCTCCAAACCATAACTAGAAGTTGTGGCCCAGGGGTGATCTTCAAGAATCCCCCTGGGGCAAGAAGCTTAAAAGGAGTCAAGTCATTATGATTTTTTAAGACAAATTCATTTGGGGGGGAGGGTAGAGTTGGGTAGAAAGAGCCCCAGGACAATACCCAGAGACTATAAGAAGATGAATACCTCAAGAATGAGTATGGCTAGGCCAGGGAAAATCTCATCTGGTGTGTGGCTGCTGGGATGAGGAAGAGCACCATCTGGCAGCTTCTTATTTTAACTGCTTATTCTTGCTAACTAGGTGCTAAGATCATTTTTTTTCCTGGCTCTGAAGGAGTTTTAAGTACTGTCAAGACCCTATAAAACTAGTTGCCCTAACACAGTGTTCTGAAAAAAATGAATGTTTTGGTATTATGTTCTAGCTATGATTGTTTCTTGTTGCCCTCAAATAGTCCCAAGTAAAGGCTTTTGTTCCCTCTCTTTGTTATAGTGTCCTTTCCAAGTTAATTGTAAATCAAAAATAGAAAATAGAAGTCTGGAATCAAGAATATCTTCCCGAATAATCTCAAGTTTGGTAATAATGATTTCAATTAGAATCAATTAATGTATCCAAATTCATTGATCTTGAATACAATGTAGTCAAAGTCAGTTTACTGTAATCCCTAGAAATGAATGAACTAGTGAAGATATGATGTGAATAAGGCAGAGTTTAGCAGGAATATAATTTCTCCAGCTATAGAAATTTTAGACCTTCGGGGCAGCTACATGGTGCAGTGGTTAGAGGACCAGCCCTGAAGTCAGGAGGACCTGAGCTCAAATCTGGTTTCAGACACTTCCTAGCTGTGTGACCCTGGGTAAGTCACTTAACCCCAATTGCCTCAGCAAAAAGCAAAAAAAAAAAAAAAAAAGAAATTTTAGACCTTCAATGAAGTGTAAGATTGTATTAGTCTCCCTAGTTGATATACCATACCATGATCTCATATTGAGCCTATAACCCATAAAGACCTTGGAAGTTTTTCAGAATAACTACTATCTTGTCATATCTCTCCCATCTTATACTATTAAAGATGTTATTTTGAAGCCAAGTAGAACTTTTTACATTTATCCTTATTAAATTTTATTTGCTTATAATTAACTCAACATTCTTCCCTGTTAGATTTTTTTAAATCCAGATTATTGTTTAATATGTTAGCTATTGTTCAGTCTTGTGTCATTTGAATATTTGACAAGAATGTCTTCTATGTCTTTATATGGTAAAACTATAAATAGTACAAGATCAAGGATGGATTCCTGGGGCACTCCACTACAGAATACATGCTAAATTAAACTGGAATAACTAATAACTACTCTTTAAATTTGGCCATTCAAGTTATTCTAGTTGTCTTACTTGTATTATATCTCACATTTATTCATCTTTTTAACAAGAATTTAAAAAATGCAAACATAGGGTCACCCCTGGGATGGATCTTACTTTTGCTTTCTGGGCTACTAACTTAGGCCAAACTGTTTCAAACTGATAGGTATGAATTACTAGAAATGGATTCCTATCACATGCCATCTATACTAAATTATTTCAGGACCCTAAAGTTAATCCTTTTGCAAGAGACATGTCCCCTCTTCTCACCACCGTTGCACTCAAGCTCTCACAGATATAATTGCTATTTGTACAGTACCAGCAAAGTGATAGAATCCACAATAGTTATACTATGAGATCTTAAACATAATTATTTACTTAAAACTAGATCTAAATCAATAATAATGATTTCACAGATATACAATAAAAGGGAAATGAAAATATAAATCATTATGAAGCACATGAATGTGGGTTAAAACCCATGTATTTGAATAACTAGGTACTCTGTTCTATAGGTGTTGTGGTCATTGGTTCATCAGAAATATTAAAAACTTGAAACTACTACTCCACTTTTTATTTCCCTTCTGGTCCTCACCATTTGCCTGCCAAGTAAAACCTCTTTTCTTTGATTCTTGAACTCTGGAAGCCTTTTAACTTATAATCATTCTAGTGCACTGAGAAAATGTTACACTATTGTATTGGCTAACCTTCCTCAATGCCAAAGAACTTCAAAGCTTATCAAGATGCTTTCCTAAAAGCAATGCAGACAAACCCAACCAATTTTTCACTTTCTAAGATTCTGGATCCTCTAATCAGCTATCAAGCAAGTTATCCGAAAACCAGCTGCTAAGTCTTCATTTCCCTTTCAAAACAGAGAGGTCAGCAGAGAACAATAGCATTTCCCCTACTTTCTAATGAGTTTCAGCCTTCATCTAGCCAATCAGTAACTGTTACCTGAATCCTTTATGTCATCTTATTCTCCTGTTGGTTTCTTTTCTTTCTTTCTTTTTTATTATGCCAATTTTAAATAGATTTTATTGTCCAGAACAAAAATTGCATTTCCACTTGTTTACAATTACTGATCAAGTGTAATATCAAGTGTAATAACTTTTCTTCCTGTGTAAATAATTCAAATGTCCAGATTTACATAGATTAAATGTTACTTTTAAACTGCTACAGCTTTAGCTATAAATTTGAGTCCTTCAATTTTTGGGAAGTTGTGTGGGATGTTCTTTCTCTGCTTGTTTAACTGACCTCTTCAATGGTGAGTCCAAAAGAGGTGCCTCAACTCCCTAGGAACTCATGCAATCTGGTGAAGCTTAGTAATGATGAGGTTGCAGACTTTCTCCAATTCTCTGTGTTGATACTGAAATTCTTCCTTCTCAGCAATCTAGTTCTTAACCAACCAATTCATTATTTCATTACATTTGTAGAGAATCTTGTTTGTCTTCATCACTGATTTATTCTAACAGTTTTTCATAGTCTACATAAGCATAATATTCAAGAGATTTCTTGGAATAAACTTTGTCTCTGTTTCTCATCCTTAGCCTTGCATTTCTCAGCCTCCTGGACCATATGCTCAATTTTTTCTTGGCTCTGATGATCTTTGTCATTGGTAATCATGATTTTATTCTCCTTACCTGTGCTCTTATTTATAATAAAAACATTGATGATGCCATTTGTTAATGTCAAATGTTAGTTCAACCTTAGAAACACCTCTGGGTGTACCACTACACACCTGTCAGATTGGCTAAAATGACAGGAAAAGATAACGATGAATGTTGGAGGGGATGTGGGAAAACTGGGACACTAATACATTGTTGGTGGAACTGTGAACGGATCCAACCGTTCTGGAGAGTAATTTGGAGCTATGCTCAAAAAGTTATCAAACTGTGCATACCCTTTGACCCAGCAGTGTTTCTATTGGGCTTATATCCCAAAGAGATCTTAGAGGAGGGAAAGGGCCCCACATGTGCAAGAATGTTTGTGGCAGCCCTTTTTGTAGTGGCTAGAAACTGGAAACTGAATGGATGCCCATCAATTGGAGAGTGGCTAAATAAATGATGGTATATGAATGTTATGGAATATTATTGCTCTGTAAGAAACGACCAGCAGGACGATTTCAGAGAGGCCTGGAGAGACTTGCATGAACTGATGCTGAGTGAAACGAGCAGAACCAGGAAATCATCATACACAGCAACAACAATATTACATGATGATCAATTCTGATGGACATGGCTCTCTGCAACAAAGAATTGTCTCAAACTAGTTCCAATTGTTCACTGAAGAAAACCATCTACACCCAGAGAGAGGGATATGAAATATGGACCACAACATAACATTTTCATGCTCTCTATTGAGGTTTGCTTGCATTGTGTTGCCTTTCTCTGATTTTCTTTTTTTTCTTGTAGATAGGATTTTTCTTGCATAACTTGTCAAGCATTTCGACATTATTAACATGTAGTGGACTTCCTGCCATCTAGGGGAGGGGAGGGGACTGGGGGTAAAATTTGTAATGGAAAGCTTTGTAAATATCAATTCTGGGGAACTACCCATACATATGTTATACAAATAAAAAGCTTTAATAAAAATAATAATAAATAAATAAATTATGGTATATGAATGTTATGGAATATCATTGCTCTGTAAGAAATGACCAGCAGGACGATTTCAGAGAGGCCTGGACAGACTTGCATGAACTGATGCTGAGTGAAACGAGCAGAACCAGGAGATCGTTATACACAGCAACAACAATATTACATGATCAATTCTGATGGACATGGCTCTCTGCAACAAAGAATTGTCTCAAACCAGTTTCAATTGTTTACTGAAGAAAACCATACACACCCAGAGAAAGGTATTTGAAATATGGACCACAACATAACATTTTCATGCTCTCTATTGATGTTTGCTTGCATTGTGTTTCCTTTCTCTGATTTTCTTTTTTTTTTCTTGTAGATAGGATTTTTCTTGCACAACTTGTCAAGTATTTCAACATTAACATGTAGTGGACTTCCTGCCATCTAGGGGAGGGGAGGGGACTGGGGGTAAAATTTGTAATGGAAAGCTTTGTAAAGATCAATGCTGGGGAACTACCCATACATATGTTATACAAATAAAAAGCTTTAATAAAAATTTAAAAAAAGAAAAAAAAGAAACACCTCTGGGTGCTGGAGGAATTCCTGTGAGCTCAAACTTGTCAGGCACATTGTTAAACCTGAATAAGCAAATCAGGCTGTTTGTCTAAATAGGTGGTAAAGGTGTGTATTTGCTTGGTGAAGATGGCAGTATTATATTATGTTTGTCATAACTACCCCAGGAGCATTTTTTTTTTCACTTTCAAGGAAAAGAGAAGTAGCATTCAATACCATCAAGTTCTGCACATTCTCAGATTTATCTCCAGACAAAATGGCAGCCTGGATATTTGCATTTTAGGCAACAGCCTCATCTGGACTGATACTCTTGTGGAGCTCCTTGCCATTGAATAAGTCTTGCAGAAGCTTCTGAATCTGGGAGATCTGAGTGGAACTACCCACTAAGGTAATATCATGAATCTGTTATTTCTCTAGCTTGAAATCTCTTAAGAACTTTTCTACAGGGTTCAATGTGCCATGGAGGAGGTTGCCATTTAGCTCTTCAAAATAATTCTACATAATAGAAGTATAGAAGGCAATACCTTCATAAGGGGAGTCAGTCTTAATACTGTCCTGGGAACTGGAAAAGAGATTGCACTTTGCATGTTCACAAGAATAAGCGGATGGTTAACAGCTGCCTTGTTCTCATTGACATCCTTTTTATGCTTTTACTTGAATTGAGCAAAGAAATGTTTGGGCATGTAATCATCAAAGTCCTCCCCATCCAAGTGGAAGTGATATTTACCTCAATGATGCCATCTTTAGAATGGAGAAACTGAAAGTACTATCTCCAAAATCAAATATCAATAAATTTCTCTTGGCGCCAATCTTTGTCCAAGCCATGAGTAATAGCAGTAGCACTTGACTTATTGCTGATTCTGTTCAAGAACCAAAAGTCCTTATTTAATAATCCTTTAGTCTCCATCAATTTACCATTTTGTAAGTTTTAACCTCTTAAACCTTAAAAAGAATTATATAAATTAGCTGATGGACCAGAATGCTCTGTAGCATTGGTCATTTCTCAGTCCTCAAAATGATTTTCTTAAAATTCTGCTTCTGAAAACTGAATTTCTTCATACTTTTATTTTAGCAGTATTTATTAAATCAAAGTTCTTTTTTTCCTGTTCTATTCTGCAGCCAAATTGCTTATACTTTAAAGGGACAGTACTTTACATTAATAAGATACTATATCAAATGATCTGCTAAAAATTTAAATAAATTGTATCTTCAGTATTTCCTTAATCTACCAGTTTAATCATTCTATCAAAAAGGGAAATAAGATTAGTCAAATAAGATTTGTAATCTTGCTTCTCTGTAATCACTGATTCCTTTTCAAAAATCTCAAGAATTATCTTAGATAGAGGGATAAAAGAGAGAAAGATAGGGACAGGGATTTGGATAGAGAAAAAGAGACAGAGATGATATAAATATATTCTTTCCAGGAACTGATGTGGTATAGGAGAGAGTCTGACTTCGGATGTTGAGGAAAATGTGTTTTTGTTTTTGCTACATCTTCTCAGTAAATATTTCTTTATAAAAGGCAATTGATGTTAATCAGTTAAATGATACTGACAATTTATATTAGAAAGCATAATGGAATAGGGGCTTGAGAATGATAGCATTACAGAAGAATCACCTTGTCCCTTCAAGGTATCTCAAAGGGGAAATGTAGGCTTCCTGAAGAACCTGACTCACACTCAGTGTTAATGAGAATGTGATTAAGGATAATCAGAGCTTATAATAGCTACATAATATAGTCAGCATATGATATTTGCTATGTCTTTTTTTCAACAGTTGTTTTTGTAAATGTACAATCCATTTGCTTCTTAGACAAAACTTTCCTTGAAAGCTAGATTAATCTTTCCATAAGAACTGAAACTATTCCTTAGATTTATTTGGCTCAGATTGTTGATTTAGTTTCCTGATCATCTGAATAAAGATCATAGAGAGAATGTGAAGGAAGTGGAACTCCTCACTCAGGTTTCTGACTGTAAAGCAATAGAATAACCAACAAAATCATAAGAGAGCTATACTTAAATGAATCAATTTTGTATCCTTGTTTATTATCGTTTCCCTGTCCAGAATTTTCTTCCTTAAGTGTGGCTAAGGAAATTTCCATCTGTAAACAGTTAACAACGGATAAATATTTTGTTTCATTCCAATATAGAACCTGAGATATCAGCTCAGCTGGAATGATACATGGGATGTCCATAGAAATGGACGATTGTATAACCATCTTATGAATGATCACCATAAAAAACTTTTCTAGAATTCTATCCAGGGCCATTTTTTTTGTTTATATTTTTACCATATTTATACATATAACTGGAAAAGGCACGCTGAAATCCTCAACAAATTTTGAGATCTCCCATAATTCAGTTAACTTTTCTTGAAGTACTTAAAAGCTATGCTATTTGGTGCATCTATATTAAGTATTATTATGATTTCATTATCTGTAGTTCCTTTGGACATAACATAATTTCCTTGTTCATCTCTTTTAATAAAATCTATTTTTAATGTCTTGTCTGAGATTATAATTTTTCTGTTTTTTTAATCTCCCTGGGGCATAACAAATTCTGTTGTATTCCTGAATTTTAATACCAAATGAATATGCCATTCATGTGTGTTTCTTGTAAACAACTCATTTGATTTCTTTCTAATCTGTTTCTGTTGTCTGGTTAAATCCATTCAATTCACATTCTCAGTTAAATGCCTGATCATGTTTTTTCTCTCCATCTTATCAATGATAACTTTTCCTCTTTTTATGCCCTGAGTAAGCCTTTCCAAAGAAGAAAAGGGAAAAGAGAAAAAAAAATGAGATCAACTCTATAATTAAAGTTATCAAATCCCAATTCTCTACCCTTTATTAACACAGCTCAGAGTCCAAATATTTGTTCTTATGTTTTCTTTGTCTCATATTAATCCCTCCATTTGTCATTCATCCTCTATTGTTATTTATTTTGCTTTTGACTATTTCCTCATCTCTACCCTTCCTTTTAAATACTTCCCCATCACTGCCTGCTTCTTCTTCTTCCTTTTTTTTTTTTTAATGAAAGCTTTTTATTTGCATAACATATGTATGGGTAGTTCTTCAACCTTGACCATTACAAAGCTTTCCTTTACAAATTTTCCCCCCTAGTTCCTTCCCCTCCCCTAGATGGCAGGAAGTCCACTACATGTTAATAATATTAAAATACTTGACAAGTCGAATATATGTATGCATGTTTCCACACTTATCTTGCTTTGCAAGAACAATCGTATCTACATGAACAAAAAATATATGAGAAAGGAAACCCAATGCAAGCAAACATCAATAGAGAGCATGAAAATGATATGTTGTAGTCCACATTTCGCATCCCTCTCTCTGGGTGTATATGGCTTTCTGTACTGAACAATTAGAACGGGTTTGAAGCATTTCATTGTTGAAGAGAGCCATGTCCATCAGAACTGATCATCATATAGTATTGTTGTTGCCATGTATAATGATCTCCTGGTTCTGCTCATTTCGCTCAGCATCAGTTCATGCAAGTCTCTCCAGGCCTCTCTGAAATTGTCCTGCTGGTTGTTTCTTACAGAACAATAATATTCCATAACATTCATATACCATAATTTATTCAGCCACTCTCCAATTGATGGGCATCCACTTAGTTTCCAGTTTCTAGCCACTACAAAAAGGGCTGCCACAAACATTCTTGCACATGTGGGGCCCTTTCTTTCCTGTAAGATCTCTTTGGGAAATAAGCCCCACTGCTTGCTTCTTTACTCAATTTAATGTATTACTATGTCAAAATGTATGTTTGTATATAAATATATATGTATATATACATATGTGTATATATATGTATATATATATATATATATATAGTGTGTGTGTGTGTGTCCTTCCACATTTTGTTCCTCATTTTCCTTTGTTTTCCTCTCATAAAACCAATGGAACTGGTTTTGGAATGGAATGAAATTTGGAATGTAATATGTCTTCCTATACTTAAAGACAGTGGTATGCTGAAGAAATATTTTTCTATTCCTTCTCTAATAGAATATAAGCATTTGCTCATCATTTAACCCCTTCCAACTCTTTAGAGTGTATTTACCTTTTCAGATTTCTTTTGTCTTTTGTGTTTACATATCAAACTACCTATCTTTGGGTTTTTTATTTTCTATTATAATAAAAGTCATTTTCCTCCTAGAATTATTTAGCTTTGAGGGTTTATCTATACTTAGTTATATTTCTTTTTCTTTTGGAATATCATACTCCAAGATTTCCTTTCTCTGATATAGTTATAGCATAATCTTATGGGATCCTGAAGTACTTATGAGTTTTCTTGGTACTTGAACTCTTTCTTTCTGACTAATTGTAATTTCTTTTCTTTGACTAGAAATCCCTAGATTTTGGCTATGATATTCCAGGATATTTTTGATTCACAGTTTCTTTCAAGAGGTGACCAATAGAATCTTTCTATTTTCATTTTTTTTTCAAGTTCTAGTAGATCTAGACAGTTTTCTTTAATGATTACTTGAAATATATAATATTCAGATTTTTAATTTTGTTGTCTGGAGAGAGTCTAGTGATTCTTAAGTCATTTCCCATTGATCTTTTTTACAGTACACTAGTTTGTTTTTTGTTTGTTTGTTTGTTTGTTTGTTTTTGGGGTTTTTTTTTTTTTTTTTTTTTTGGAAACAGCTTGGGACAGTAGGAACAGTATTGATTTTGAAGTTAGAAGACCTGGACTGAAATCCTACCTTTGCCACTTATTTATGATTTTGAGCAAGTTCTTCACTTCTCTTTATCTTTGTTCTTCCTTTGTAAAATGAAATGCAAAACTAAGGGCATGATAAGATCCCTTTCAGCTCTTATGATTTTATGATTCTATGGATGTGTGGCCAGGGTATGTAGAAAGTGATATATTAGGAAATAGCATGAATAAGTATAATTTGTCATAATTGTCCATTTTGTGAAGTTGTTTCAACTTCTTAGAAATCATATGATTTTGGACAAGTCACAAGATTACTCCCCTTCTCAAATGTCATTTTACATAAGGAATGTCACCAAATCACTCCTCTCCCTCTCATATCAATGTTTCCTGATCCCCTCCACCAATAACCAATACTGTATCATTCTGCTTTTCCTTGCTTTCACTCTCTCCAAATTGTCTATCAATTGTATAGTCCTTGATCAATGTCCCTGGCTTAAGAACCTTGGACCTTGTTTACTACAACCAGACCCTTGATGTAACTATGCAGTTTCATTATTCCGTGGTAATGGTCATGGTGACCATTGAAGGGACTGAGACATCAAATGTCTCTGTGTGATGACTGAACCTTTTTTTTTTTGAACTTCTTAAAGCTTTTTATTTGTATAACATATGTATGGGTAGTTCCCCAGCATTGATCTTTACAAAGCTTTCCATTACAAATTTTACCCCCAGTCCCCTCCCCTCCCCTAGATGGCAGAAAGACCACTACGTGTTAACAATGTTGAAATGCTTGACAAGTTATGCAATAAAAATCCTATCTACAAGAAAAAAAAAGAATCAGAGAAAGGTAACACAATGCAAGCAAATGTCAATAGAGATCATGAAAATGTTACGTTGTGGTCCATATTTCATATCCCTCTCTCAGGGTATATATGGTTTTCTTCAGTGAACAATTGGAACTGGTTTGAGACAATTCTTTGTTGCAGAGAGCCATGTCCATCAGAATTGATCATCATGTAATACTGTTGTTGCTGCGTATGATGATCTCCTGGTTCTGCTCGTTTCACTCAGCATCAGTTCATGCAAGTCTCTCCAGGCCTCTCTGAAATCGTCCTGCTGGTCGTTTCTTACAGAACAATAATATTCCATAACATTCAGGTACCATAATTTATTCAGCCACTCTCCAATTGATGGGCATCCCTTCAGTTTCCAGTTTCTAGCCACTACAAAAAGGGCTGCCACAAACATTCTTGCACATGTGGGTCCCTTTCCCTCCTCTAAGATCTCTTTGGGATATAGGCCCTGACTGGACCTTTTTCAAAGGAATACCCCAGAGCACCATTTTTACCAAAGCACTTTTTTAGCAAAGGACTGCCTGTCTCCAGACCTCCAAATCTTTCCAAAGAACATCAAAATGGCACCTCCTTAGAGGTAAGTAATTGCTAACCAATGTAGCATAGGAACCAGCTATAGTAAGCCAATATTTATTGGCTTACTATAGCTGGTTCCTATGCTACATTGGTTAGCAAGTATTTTTTTGGTCTGAGAACAGGGGGAACTTCCCATTCAGAAGGAGATGACTAAAATGTTATAAACTTATGTAAAGATTTGTTTGAGATATCTAAAAATCTTGAGGGGTCCCAAATTTGGAAAGAAGGAACTTTCAAATACTACAGATTAAAGACTTTGAGACTGCCTTTAGAAAATTCTGCACACTAACTTTTTTATTAAACTTCCAGTGGAAGACAAGGAAAACTTTGATGGCAAACATATTTATTTGTCTGTCTTATACTATCTGTATTTGTATCTTGGTAACCCACACTTTTTCCTGTGATCTGATCAACCAAAGGAAAAAAGAGGATAAAAATACTTTTTTTTCCGGAGGAAGTTTCAAAGTTTTCAGAAAGATTTTTTTTCTGTCTCTGTGTGTGTGTCTCATTCTGTGTGTATGTATGTATGTGTGCGTCTCTCTCTTTTTCTGAGTCTGTGTATGTATGTGTGTGTGTGTGTGTCTTTCTCTGTGTCTGTATCTGTCTCTCTGTCTCAGTCTCAGTTTTTATCTCAGTCTCTATCTCTATTTCTATGTATGTCTCTCTCTCTTGATTTCTAATTCTATCAAAATTGGGGAACAGTTTTAACTATACTTGGTTAAAAATATGTCTAAAAACAGTTAAAAGATTTAATGAAGAATATTTAAAGTAGTTAATAATAATAATAATAATTTACCATTATAAGAAAATAGCACAGGCTCCTTTAATTACTCTTATTTGTGGTTATTTGAAACTTTCTCTACTTGGACAAGGTCCTAGGATTTTATCAGTCTTGCTGATAATGTAATAAAATTCTTATGTACTGAAGTTTGAGAAACTAGACGAAGTAGGGAAATTTATAGGTTTCCTTATAGTAAAGAGTCAGTGTTATCTGATAGACTATTTGACTATCACTTATGAAAATTATGAAATTATATCTGTTAATAAATAATTTCTATTGAAGCTACCTCTTTGAGTCACTTAGTGACAACAGACTTTTAATTCAAATATTTCAATGTTACATTAAGGGTAAATAAACACAGTAAATTATTGACTTGTTGTAGTCAGTATTTTTCTGAGGATTCTGAGTAAACTATCATTGATTCACTGCATATGTGAATTTTCCAGGATTTATAAATGAAGGTCAAATAAGATGTGTTTATATGTACTCATTAAGTTAACATTATTGAAGCATGGGAAAAATAATAAGAATCTAGCTCTAAGCTGTGATTAGTGAAATGTTGCTATTTAGAGTAAAATCTCTAGGGATTATATTTATTATTTTCTGAGTTTTGATTTCAGGTATGGTTGTCTAAATTGTCATGAATTAATAGTCCACCATTCAAGGAAGATATCATGTATGGGCCAAAAATGGAATGCAAACAGGTGAATATTTGTCTCTTGTAAATGTTGAAGGGACAACCTTTGCATAGGTTAAGATAAGATCCTCTTGAATCAGTTTTCCCACTATATTATTTTCTCTTTTTAAATAAATTTTCTTACCTTGTTAATTCTGAGCCTGGCTTTTTTTTTAATACCCTATGAATGCTGTGGAACTTTTCTATATAATTGGCTAGTAAATATAACTCTGCATGAAAACATGTAATTTTAAATTAAATGTAAGGTAATTTTTCCCCATTGTGGCTTATGCCAGGTCACTCTGTAACCTTGAGGACACAGTCAATGTTGTCATAACCAGATATTTCCTTTAATAGTAAATTCTATGATCAAGGGAGTTGAACAATAGAAGTTTGTTGTAACAAACATTATAAACTAAAATATCTAAGTTTCCACAATAGAATGCAAGTATCAATAATATTCCTATTTAAATCTGAATTTATGGTCAGTTCCATATCCTGAACAACTAAGTAAATGGGTTCTTGCATTTTTTTCTCCACTTGCTAATAGTTAAATGTTCATATATGAGGTTAAAATATCTCATTCTTTCAAGATGATATAGTGATAATATCCTCAAAATTAACGAATAAGACAAAGATGTAAAAGTTTTCTAATTAGAGTTCCAAATTTTGAGAAAGCAAAAAGATCTAAGAATTAGTATAGATGTGTGTCTGTACAATTGGTTTCTAAATGTTTCTAATAAGATATACAGACTTTGAGTATGTTTTAGTAACAATTTCTCAAAATTAGATTAAGGATTTTACATATAAAACTGAATTGGCAATCATAAAGAAGTTTCTATCTGATCATTTTAAGAAACAGAAGGGCTTATTTTTCAAGTCAAGTCCTCATGGATTTTTTTTTAAGATTTTTCCTTTATCCTGTTGATGCAGTGTTCATATCAGGTACAGGATTTAGGTAAAGATAGAAACAGCAAATGGTATGTAAAAACTGAAATTCTTTGAAGGAATTTGCTATTTTTTCTTATATCTCTGTTAATAGGTTCAGAACCACAAGGCTTGAGCTAGTTTTTAACTACATGAACTTATTATTGGAAAAGCAAATTTAGAAGGTTGTACTAAATTGTCCTGAATGAATTACTGAAAGATTTTAGAAGAATTCCCTAGAGATCTTTGCAAGTAATTTGGAGCCAGATATACTTGGAGAAGTTCCCTTCCAATTGCCCTGAGAATGAGACCCATTCCAGAATGTCCAAGAGAAATGTTTCCAAGGAGCAGACAACTACTTTTGAGATATGATGTGATGATTAAATGGGTATTGAAAGTGGATTATGGGGCAGCTAGGTGGCGCAGTGGACAGAGCACCAGCCCTGAAGTCAGGAGGACCTGAGTTCAAATCTGGTCTCAGACACATAACAGCTGTGTGACTCTGGGCAAGTCACTTAACCCCAATTGCCTCAGCAAAAAAAAAAAAAAAAAAAAGTGGATTATGAGGTTATTAAGGAGACTTGATATTTATTTAATAGTGATCATCATTATTGTGTTGTTTTTACTGTTTGTTTTATGGTATTTGCTACATTTTCTTGTTTACCTTGGTGACATATAATTCTCCCCTTTCAAATTATTTCATAATGAGCTCTCTAAGTAGCTTGATTTATAGACTAACTTAGTTTACCTATAGAATTTCTTTTACAATGTTTGCCTCCTTAAGAGATACAGGAGATTATGACTTTGCTTGTACTCTTGTGCCTTTCATCCCATCCTTTTGCTATCCCTTAAGGTAAACAATCACTCTCTCCAGAAATCCCTAATGGATGAATCATTTTAATAGATCATCCCAGGACCAAAGAAGGGAATGTTACATTTTAAAAACAGCATTAGTAACTCCATTTTGCTCTTATGTTCCATTCTGTGAAGTTAAGTTTCAACTTCTTGAAAGTCATGTGATTTTGGAGAAGTAGCAAGATTACTCCCCCTTTCCCCAACTTTAAAAATGCCACAAAAATATCTCTCTCCCTCTCACCTCAGTGTCTCCCTATCTTCTTCACCAAAAAGCAAGCAGATGTTTCAATCCTTATAATCCTATTTTTCACTCCCTCCAAATTGAATATTAACTGTGTAGAAAGCAATGATCAGCATCCTTGGCTACTGAGAACCTTGGGCCTGATTAGTTTCTCCAACTACATGTATTGCTAATTGAACTGTTGCATAGCTGTAACTACTCAGTTTCTTTATTCCACCATAACAAAGAAATAAAGAAACAAAGATAAAGGATATTAGGAATAATGTGTTAAAAGCAAAAGTGATTTTCTTTCCCTACTTGAATAATCTAGCACATTACTTATGTTAAATATGATTAAAAGATAATGGAGGATAGATGAAATATTGCTATTTTTTGTTGTTCAATTTTCATTTGTGTCCAACTCTTTGTGACCCCATTTGGAGTTTTGTTGGCCAAAATATAGGAGTGGTTTGCCATTTCCTTCCCAGGGTCTTTTTTACAGATGAAAAAAATGAAGCAAACAGGGTTAAGTGATTTGCCGAGGGTCACACAGCCAATAAATGTCTGAGACCAGATTTGAACTCCAAAAAAGTAGTATTCCTGACTCTAAACATGGCACACTATCACTGTATCACCTGGCTGTCATTACTCCATCATTTTTGTTCATAACCATTTTGTGACCCTTATATACAAGTATTAATTGTCACTGTCAATAATTAGTTAAAAGGCATCGTCAAATTTTGTGGATGAAACTGCAAATAAGATTGTTTCTTGGGTTTATTTGAACTAACTGTTTTGACTGGATTAACCAGTCAATTCAGTCTGGTTGTTTTGGAAATGTGTAAAGAAGGCATACTTTAAATTCACCCAGTTGAAAGAAATTTGACTATTTTATTTTTAATTTTTTGTTCTTCTGAACTTGACAAACACCAACAAATATGAACATTTCTTTAGGCAAAGAACAGAAAAAGCATGCATATAAAATAGATCTCATTACATTCAGCTTGTTCTTTTTTTGTAAATTGTATACTGAATTCAGCACAGTAGTTCCAAAGTCATCTCACTTGTCTTTGTTGCCTTTTTTTTGGATGCCCTGTACATTTTATTTAAATGTTTCATTGACAATATTTTCTCTTTTTTCCCTACTTTTTTAGGGGGGAAAGGAATATCACTTCCATTCTTCCTCCTAATTCTTTTCTTCCCAATAAAGCCCTCTCATAACAAGTTAGCATGGTTAAGTTATATATTCTTTTGATATACATATTACTATATATGGTATACATATGTATTCTTATTTGTTTGAATAAATTTCTTGTCTTAATTATTAGAGCTTTGCTAGGGAAAATTGCTTCAAAGATTTTGTCCCAATAATAATTTTTCTTCTAGGTGATTCTTTATGTACATAAAAAAAAAGCTTTTCAATGTTTATGAAATCAAAACTGTCCATTTTAATTACTCTGAACCTCTACATTCCTTGGTTGGTTAACAATTCTTCAAATCTAGGTACTTTAAATAAATTTCTCAGTAGAGAACAAGAGTGACTTTTTCATATGATCACTATTCAGAAACTTTCTGTGATGACCCTGGAATTAATATTTTCTATTTTCGATCTCCAGAAATAGTTAAACAGCGCCTCTCATTGGCCATGTCTAATAATAGTTGTCTCATTCAAAATATTCATTCTTGGTTAGGCCAAATTAATGTAATAAAAATGACAATGCTATCTAAATTAATCTACTTATTCAGTATCATACCAATCAAACTCCCAAGAAATTATTATACAGAGCTAGAAAAAAATAATAACAAAGTTCATCTGGAAGAACAAAAGGTCAAGAATTTCAAGAAAATTAATGGAAAAAAAATACAAATGAATGTGGCATAGCTATACCAGATCTAAAACTACGTTATAAAGCAGCAGTCATCAAAATCGTTTGGTACTGGCTAAGAAATAGAGCAGTCAATCAAGGGAATAGGTTAGGTTACTCTAGTATTTGTTTTAAACCCAAAGACCCCAACTTCTAAGATAAGAACTCACTATTTGACAAAAATTGCTGGGGAAATTGGAAATTAGTAAGGCAGAAACTAAGCATTGACCTACACCTAACACCCCTATATCAAGATAAGGTTGAAATGAGTTCATGATTTAGATATAAAGAGTGATAATAAAAGCAAATTAGAAGGATAGTCTATTTCTCAAATCTTTGGAGAAGGGATTTGTGGCCAAAGAAGAATTAGAAAACATTATGGAATGCAAAATGGATAATTTTAAATATATTAAGTTAAAAAGTTTTTGTACAAACAAAATCAATGCAGACAAGATTAGAAGGGAAGCAATAAAGTGGGAATTTTTTTACATCCAAAAGTTCTGATAAAGGCCTCATTTCTAAAATACATAGAGAATTGATTCAAATTTATAAGAATACAAGCTATTCTCCAATTAATAAATGGTCAAAAGATATGAACAGACAATTTTTAGATAAGGAAATTAAAACCATTTCTAGGCATATAAAAAATGTTCCAAATCACTATTCATCAATGAAATGCAAATTAATACAATTCTGAGGTACTACTATATACCATTTAGATTGGTTAAGATGACAGGAAAAGATAATGATGAATGTTGGAGATGTGGGAAAACTGGGACACTAATATATTATTGATGGAGCTGTGAACTGATCTAACCATTCTGGAAAGCAGTATAGAAATATGCCCAAAGGGTTATCAAACTGTGCTTTGCATACACTTTGATCCAGCAGTGTGTGGAAAAATATTTGTAGCAGCCCTTTTTGTAATGGCAAGGAATTGTAAACTGAGTGGATGCCCATCAGTTAGAGAATAGCTGAATAAGTTATAGTGTATGAATGCTATGGAATATTTTTCTTCTATAAGAAATGATCAGCAGGATAATTTCAGAATGGCTTGGAGAAACTTACATGAACTGATGCTAAGTGAAGTGAGTAGAACCAACAGAACATTGTAGATAGCAGCAAGATTATATGATGATCAATTCTGATGGACATGGGCTCTTTTCAACAGTTCCAATGGTCTTCTGATGAAGGGAGCCAGCCATCTGTACCGAGAGAGGACTGTGGAGGCTAAGTGTGGATCACAACACAGTATTTTTGCTTTTTGTTGTTTTTAGCTTGCTTATTGTTTTCTTTCTCATTTCTTTCCTTTTTGATCTGATTTTTCTTATGTTGCATGGTAATTGTGGGAATATGTATAAAAGAATTCTATATCTATAAAAGAATCTATAAATCTATAAAAGAATAAACACATGTTTAACAGGTATTAGATTACTTGCCATCTGGGGGAAGGAATGGGGGGTAGAGAGAGAGAAAAAATTTGGAACACAAGGGTTTGCAAGGGTGAATGTTGAAAACTATGCATATATTCTGAAAATAAAAAGCTTTAAAAAATGTTCATTTTAATTCTTCTAAGCTTGTACATCCTTTGATTGGTCAAAAATTCTTCAAATCTAATTATTTTAAATAGATTTCTCAGTAAAGAACAATGGTAGCTTTCTTTTTCAAATGATCATTATTCAGAAATTTTCTGTGATGGCCCTGGAATTAATATTTTCTATTTCCAGAAACAACTCTCAGCACCAACCACCCAGATGCCACACAGTGCTCTATTGTTCTATTTTTTCCTTATTCTTTTCATTCATATCCTATCTTTGAATCAGAACTATGATTTCAATAGTGTAGGATAATCCTAGTGAAGAAATGCTCTCTATCAATGCATACTAGCAAGTGCTCTGCAATTCAAAATCTCTACAATTTAAATCTTATCATTTCTATTCCCTCTACCTACATAGCCACCATCCTAATTTAGACCCTTATCACTTTTCTATTGCAACAGCCTCTACCCTTCAAGTCTCTTCCCACCTCAATATACCCTGAACATAGCTGTCAAAGTGATTTTACTGAAGTGCAGGTCTGGCCAAGTCATCACTCTCTTCAAAAAACTCCAGAGACTCTCAACTGTCTTGAAGAGAAAATATAAATCTTCCATTTGACATTTAAAGCCCTTCTCAACCTGGAGCAATCTACCACTCTAGACATATTTATTTATATCCTTTCCTATACTCTGCAGCTCATTCAGACAATCCTTTTCTTTTCTCATGCATTATCCTCAAATTGCAATCTTTCTACCTTGTATCTGCTGTCCTGAATACCTAGCATGTGCTTTCTTCTCACCTGTCCCTCTTGGGGTCCCTATTTTTCATTAAGACTCATTTTAAACACTACCTTCTAGACAAAAAGCCTCTTCATTCCTCACCCCAATTGCTAGTGAAAGTTGGGGATAATTTTATATCTTTATATATATATATATATATATATATATATATATATATATATATATATATGGTTATGTATTTTCTTCTAGATATAATCTCATGTTTCAATTTTGTCTTTATATTCCCAAAATCTCGCATAGTATCTGACATATTGTAGTTGTTCACTTGTTTTCAGTTGTGTTCAACTCTTTATGGTCTCATTTTGGGATTTTCTTGGCAAAGAAGTCATGGTGGTTTGTCATTTCCTTCTCCAGCTCATTTTATAGATGAGAAAACCGAGGCAAACAGGGTTAAGTGACTTGCCCAGGGTCATACAGCTAAGAAGTATCTGAGGCCATATTTTAATTTAAATCTCTCCAAACCAGACACTATTCATTGTACCACCTAGCTGACCCCATTTGACACAGAGTAGGTGCTTAATAGAGCTTGTTGATTGCTTGCTTGAGCGATTAATCATAGTTTTTGAAACTATATACTGTGGTTAAGTGAATTATTCAAGGTCATACAGCTATTATGTGTCAGAGGCAAGGGTTGGAACCAGAGCTTCCTGCCTCTGAAGCCAGCTCTTTAAGTCATGATATCTTTCATTCTACCTTTAAGTTAAAATTTCTAAATTTTGCCTTAACATTGTAGATTTTTTTCTAATAGAAAAGAACACCTGTTCTCTTTTTGCTTCTTGCTAAGTCTGCCCTTTTTTACACCCTCTGTAAAGGCATATTGACTTATCATTCACTTTATACTGCCTTCTCAAAGACAGAAAAGTTCCCCATTCTTTCATTGCTTTACCCTCTGTACTGTCACTTTAGATTCACAGTTGCTAAGTTTCCAGGAGCTCACCAGAGGGACTCTCTCATGGTGTGATTTGCAAACTTTGAAATAACACCCACCAGCAGAAGCACCATATGCTACAGAGTTATTCAGTAAACTGACAGGAGCGCTTCATTTGTCATTTGAAATTCCAAAAATGTCATCAATTTTCATACCAACAAATGCCCAGATGCCTCTCCAGTTAACGAGAAGTAACAAATGGACATTAAATGGTGAAATTTTACATTGTGATTATGGAGTAATTATAATGACAAAATTGGTGTTTGAGATCAAGTCTATTCCCTGAGGATACTCCAAAAGACAAATCTCTACTCACTTTTACCCTATATAGGTACATAACTGTCCCTCTAGTGACCTATGTACAAGCACCATATAATTGAGGCTTTTCTCATTCTGTAAAATGGATGATTTAAATGTATTCTTTTGATGGTAAAATATAGTACTGAGGAATATTTTTAATCAATCAGAAACAAATTTAACAGAAAACACAAGCTGTTGCCTTTGTGATTCATTTTCATCCAGCTGCACTTAAGTACAATAGTACTAACAGGAAAACTACTTGGCAACTCTTTCTAATTAAGTGATGTTAATTAGTGCTAAATACTATACAATTTCTATGTTATAAGGGTTCATTTAAATCAATGTTATTACAGTACTAAAGGAATTAATAATCATTTTATACTTAGTGTTGCCAAATTACATATTAGTTGAGAGTCTAAAATGACTTCACAATGAAATCTCTAAATCTGTATTATATGAAGCCCTAAAAGGTACATTGCCAATCTTGCTTTATATCATCTTTTATGTATTAATAACAGTACCTGATGGTATCTCTTTTTTATGCTAAAATGTTCAAGAGAAGAGAGAGTAGAAGCATCAATGGTGGAAAATGCAAGAAAAATGAAAATGACCAATGAATTCTAACTCTGTTTTTATTTAGTCTGGGCCAGAGGATGTCAAAGCCAGTTTTCAATTATTTACATTATTGAAGATCACAAATAAATGAAACAGTAATGCTAATAGCTAGAATTTATATGGTACTTTTAGATATCCAAAGTACTTTATATACATTATCTCATTTGATCCTCAACACAACCCTGTGAAGTACATGCCATTGTTATCCCTATTTTACGAATGAATGAGAAAACTCAAGCAGAAAAGGATTAAATGACTTATCCAGGGTCACATTGATAATTAAGTTTCTGAGTAAGGATTTGATCAGAGATCTGATTCTATAACAAAATATTCTATCCATCATAACACCTAGATATCTAAAATTCCCAAACTTAATTTTGGTCACTTGTTTTAACCATCTATGCTTCTGATTTCTTCCTCTAGTAGTCTAGTGAAGGGTACACACTAATTTTTTTTTCCTACCTCTTTCTTCCCCTAACAGTGGTTAACAATTAACACAACATAGTGAAAACAACTCAGAACTGGAACTGAGACAGGGATGTGTTGATAAATCTTTAACAACTGGTTCTCCAAAAAGGTATGACATTATTTTCAAGCTACATTATTAACATTTTCTGCATCACTTTCTTAAGTTTTTTCAGTCAACAAAACAATAAGCCTATCCCTGATTTATACAGACTTGCAAAGTATAAATGCTCACCTTGAAAACTGAACAATTCTGTTGGAAATTGCATGAGTTGGCTCAGAATACACCTGGAAGTTGAGTTCTATCTCTATCTCCACTATCTAGAACTCAATCTCAATAAGACTTACAAGTAAGAAAGTATGTCTTGTCTGGTATATTTGTGTGATGAAAGAGTATGAAAGAGATCAGGAAAGGAAGGATTGGGGACCCAATATTTTATTTTTGAATACCAGATTGAGAATGACTGGTGCCTATTGCATACATTTTATTGTCTTCCCCAATGAAGATATCTCAAAGTAGTGGACATGAACAAAGACTGAGAATCTGCCAAACTTTATAAGAAAATGTTTTTCCTTATTTATTCTGCCAACAACTTGCTGTGAGGACTTAAGCTAATCACGTAAACTTTCAGAGATTCAGTTTTCCATATTTAAAATAAAGAGGTTAGATTAAACCAATGGTCATAAACTCAAAATGTATGTCTAGTTCAATTTAACAACTCATATACTTGTATTTGTAATGAAGAGTTTGCATAGGAGAAGCATTGTAATGTATGGTATGAGAGAAATATATGGTTGGCAGGTGGGGGGGGAACGGGAGTGATCATCTAAGCAGAGAACATGAGGGATAACCAATATGCTTTAACAAAACCATGAAATTTCTTATACTTCAAACACTCTAGAAAGCTGATATATTTTAGATTATTTGGGGAGGGATAATGAAAGTCTCCTCTACCATTTGATATTTTTTCTTTGACTTAACTGCCTTCATTTTCTCTCATTTTCTTCCTTTATTTTTTCAAAATTTTTTTCTTTTTTTTTTCTTTTTTCTCCTTCCTTTCTTTACTTTTTAAATTTATTTTTTTCTTTCATTCCTTTTTTCTTTTTTCTTCTTTCCACCTTTTATCATTCTTCCTCTATTTCTTCCTCCTCCTCTTCCTTATCTCTCTGTCTTTCTCTGCCTCTCTCCCTCCCCTCTCTCTCTGTCTCTCTATCTCTGTCTGCTTGTCTCTGCCTGCCTGTATGTCTGAGTCTGTCTGTCTCTGTCTTTCTGTTTCTTTCTCTCTCCCTCTCCCTCCCCCCCAAATTTATTCTTCCTTTGGGAACTTAGTGATCTTGCTTCCAGGGTCTTACATTACTGATACCAAACTTTGTACAGATAGCCAATGAACTCTGCAGGTTCAGTCCTCCCAAATTCAAAACCCTCTACAATGGCAGGAAGTAGAGATATAGGCAAATTCCTAGCTTATCTTATTATTTTCAAAACTGTCACTCCAATCACAGATTTTTTTCTGTGTGTCTTGCTATGATCTAGGTATTCTTTCTGACTTTAATTCAATTTCCTATGTGTCTTTCTTCCCCCTTTATTTCTTCAGATCTTTCTTCAAATCTATTATCATTGATAGAAGGAACTATGGATGAAGAAACCCCTTCAATCAATGTGAATCAGAATCTCTCTCCAATTTATAGTCTTAGAGTTTCCTGGACAGCCAGTATGGTAAGGGCAAGACTCATAACCATGTTTTTTTCTGATTGAGAGATCTACTGTCTCTATCCACTATACCACATTGCCTCTCAGGCAACTTATTAGCTCAATATAAATGCAAATCTTGTTTTAAATACCTCCATGTGTACATAAATAAAAGTGCTCCAATGGACATCCATTTTCTTCCAAGTATCAGACACAATTCAATTTGAGGCAACTCAGTCCACTTTCCTTCTTATTAAGTTAGTGTGTAAAAATTTTTGGAGATTCAAAGACAACTAACAGGGAGCTTGGAAATATCAGTGCCAGTAAATTATTTTGATAATTAAGCAATGTTAATCAAATGTCACCTGTTAAAGAATCATTTTTAAACTTAAATATTTAAGCTTGAGTATTAGACTTAAAATATTGTCTTGTGCATCTGGAAACATGATTATTTTTTTAAAAGTGAAAGTGTTTTTATGTCAACATCAATACACTATTATCTCAAAAAAAAGTTACACAAGAACATCTTAACAGCATAAATTGTTCTAAATACATACATTTACACATGCACACATCAATCCATCTTCTAGATCATTTACCTGTTCTTGTTATAGTGTTATCAAGTAAGGCAAAAAATTCAAAGCAAGGTGAAAAATGCTCTCAACTAAAGGATGGTAAAGAGGTGATATCCTGAACTAATAGAAGAAATGCCAAAGGTCTGTGTATTCTTAAATCTTTCCCTGACTCTTAATATACATATTTGTTGTTGAATAGTAACAGTGTGACTTTTATAAACCAGACTTTTATCCTTCCTATTCTATGCAATATATAAATACAATCAGACAAAATGAAAAACTGCTCTGGACCACAAAATTTTTCTTGCCAACCAAACCATCACACCACACAACGTCCTCTTCCACAAGAAGAAAGCATTGATATGTAGCTGCTAGAAACAACACTCACTGTAGCTAAACTGCTGAGATATCTTCCAGACACTATCTCCTCATTTGGCCACCTTGGCTATCATTCTATATTTTTATGATAGCTTCAATTTGGGAACATATGTCTGAAGAAATATTAAATTTTCTTATGCATGGCTCTAATCACTGGAGATTTTGTTGAACCCAAAGGGTTTCTTTGTGATCAGATTCATTAAACATATCTGTTGTGGAAATAATGGTATTAGTAATAACAACTAACACCTATTCTTTGCATATAGCATATTTCATTTGAGAAAAGGAATTATGTACATGAACAGAAACATTAGGTCACATTTAGATATAAAGAAATATATATATATATACATAATACATATGTGTGTATATATATAAACATAAGCTATATTCTATTAGTAGTCATTTACTAATATACACTTAATTTATGTACATTATTGTTATTTGTCCTTCATTCTTTTTTTTTTCCTGAGACAATTGGGGTTAAGTGACTTGCCCAGAGTCACACAGCTAGAAGTGTTAAGTGTCTGAGGTCAAATTTGAACTCAGGTCCTCCTGACTTCAGGGCTGGTGCTCTATCCACTGCATCACCTAGCTGTCCCTTGTCCTTCATTCTAGAAGAGGACCATGACATTGGGGAGGTGATGCCATGACATGCAAGTAAATTGGATTTGAGTGAGGGAGACTGGGCAAGGTCACCTGCCTCACTTTTCCCTCCAGAACCATCTGGGTTCAGTGGCCAGATATAGATCAGGAGGACTGGAGATGGCCCCAGATGCACTGGAAGACTTTGACCTTTTTAAGCTAAGATCTTAAACAAGTCTCAATTTGACTGAGGCAACATCTAATCAGTGATTAAGGATCAGTAGGAAATGAGACAGAGAATGGCCTTTTTTTATACATTACATTTAAGCAGCCATACTAGAATAGGTGGTTAAGTCAGAATGCATCTATTACATACTTGCTATGGACAACTAGGTGGCACTATAGTGCATTGAGTGCTGAGCCTGGTAAAAGAAATTTATCTTCCTGAATTTAAATCTGGCCTGAGATACTAATCCTAGAAAGTCATTTAAGCCTGTTTGTCTCAGTTTCTACATCTGTAAAACTGAAATGGAGAAGGAAATAGAAAACTACTTCCATATTTCTGCTTAGAAAACACCAAATGATGTCATGAAAAGTTAGACATGACAAAAATATGGCAGATCAGTACTGTATATTTGGGAAACAAATACAAAATCCCTGTTACCACCCTCTGAAATTCCAAGCCTCCTAGTAGTCCCTATCCCTGTTTTGTTTTGTTTTGGTTTTTTTGTCTTGAAATCAATCCAGGTTAGGATCGTAGTGATAGGACTGTCAATGGCCAAGTCATATATAGGAGGAAGAGAAGGATCTGATCTTAAGGATGTTTCTCTGTCCTACACACTTCTGTCTTTATTACTGAGCCTTCCAAACTCATCCCAAGATTAACAGTGTTCTTATCAATACCTACTGCCCAGCTGGAAGATGGCATTGTTTGTCTCAAACATAAGAAGTAATGACCAAGTCAAGCCATAGTTCCTAGTTTTATCACATTCAAGGGGATGGGGAGGAGGTGAGAAAAGGAAATTATAGCAATGGACCAAAGCTGTAGACCTAGCAAACTGTCAGAACTGATATACTATTGTAACATCTAGAAAATCTAACTTTTGCAAACAAAATCTCAAGAAGAGCTGCCCCAACTTTAAACTATCAACTGTGCTTATATAAGTGCCAAATCATACATTACAAACCCCTAAACCACTGATGTGTTTATTTTTTATTACTTAACCACAAAATGTAAAGAATTCAAGTCAGCAACACTTAATGAAATGGAATAATAAGAAATCTAGTAATGGATCATCTTCCTCCTTCACAACTCCTTCCAAAAACGTAGAGCATCACCTCCCACAGATACACCTGAGTCACAAGTACTGTGTTGAAATCCTGCCTCAAATGCATTCTACCTTTTTTGGTGGGAGCTAACCACTAAAATGAAATTGTTGCACTACATTGCTTCCAAACTCCCTCTCAGCTAACATATAATTCCATGATATCAATAGGAAGAGTGAGGAGAAAAAATAGGAAAGAATGTGACCAGGGTATATACATAAAGGCATACTCATACAGTTGATGTTAGATGGTCACTAATATCATCACCCTACTATTTGTAATTTCTCCCTGGGTACTGCTTTTTGCTTGTCCTGTGCTCGAGCTTAACATACCTTTCAATTCCCTGAATCTCTTTTGCTTTTCTACTAAATGTTCTCTGCTGTTACCAATTTTTGCACTTTTTCTATCTCTATTTTAATATTTTATTTTTCCACTTACATAGAAAAACAATTTTTAACATTCTTTTTTTTAAAATTTTGAGTTCCAAATTCTCTCATCCCCTCTTCCTCCTTCACTGAGAAAGCAAGTAATTTGATGTAGGTTATACATATGCAGTCATGAAAAACATGGGTTCCAGATTAGTAATGCTGTGAAAGAAAACACAGAAAAAAAATTTAAATATGCTTCAACAGGCATTCAGACTCCATCAGTTCTTTCTTTAGATGTGGATAGCATTTTCCTTTGTCTTGGATCAATATATTGCTGAGGATAGCTGTCATTCACAATTGATCATTATACAATACTATTGTTACTATAAATACTGTTCTGGTTCTGTTCAATTCATATCAATTTATGTAAATGTTCCCAGATTTTTAAAAAAAATCATCCTTCTCATTATTTCTTATAGCACCATAGTACTCTATCATGCTATATACTTCAACTTGTTTAACCATTACCCAATCAATGGCCATTCATTCCTGCAATTTCTAATTCTTTGCCGTCTCAAGAAGAACTGTTATAAATATTTTTGTTCATATAGGTCCATTTCACTTTTTAAAAATCTCTTTGGGGTATAGGCATAGTAGTGGTATTGCTGGATCAAAGGGTATGCATAGTTTGGTTGTTCTTTGAGCATTTTCAAATTGCTCTTCAGAATGTTACAGATAAGGAAACTGAGGCAAACAGGATTAAGTGACTTCTTGCCCAGGGTTTCACAGCTATTAAATATCAGTCCAGATGAATTCAGGAAGATAAGTCTACAGCATTCTATCCAATGTGCTACCTAGCTGACCCATTTTTTTTTTCCACATATAAGGAAAATGAATCTCAGAGAAGCTAAGTGACTAGTCTATATCACACAGTATCTTATGTGGAATTAAAACTTCCAGACTTCTGAGTCAGAACTATATATCTTCTCTCTGAAATAATAACAAAAAAATTAAATATTAATTATATTCTAATACATTAGATAATTTAAAGGAAATAGATAATTATCTACAAAAATGTGACTTACTAAATTCACATTTTCTAGTGCTATCATGCATGAACTACCATCTATTGTTCTCCCCATTCATTATCAATTAGCTAGTCATACATAATTAGCTTTCTTGAAAAGGGACATAAGCCAAACAAGTATAGTAAGAACATTACTTAAACAAACATTCTCCCAAATTAAAGTCCCTGAAGATCTCAGGTGGAAAAAGGTAAGCCAATAATGATGGAAAGTGCATTTCTTTCACCCCTTTCAGAAGTTCACAAGATCATCTGTTAAAGGGATGGAGGAGAATAACTCAATGCTCTGCCTCATGGTCAATGATCTTGACCATCACTAATGTAACTTGCTGCGGGAATGCTCCTTCTGAAACCTCTAATCCTAAATACCTGTAATAGACATGGTTCCAGAAGTGTTCCTAATTTTTGAAGCCTATATCAAGAATATCCTGTTTAGTATCATCCTACTTAATCCAACCACTGACATATTTCACTTCTAAGCAGAGTAAGGTCTTATTCAAAGCTAGTTTGCAGTTTTAGTTGGCTGATTGGGATGTGATAAATTCTCATTCATACCTAAGGATATATGGAAGAAGTATTGGTCTTGTTCCTATATGGATGATCAACTAACTTTAATAAAATTAATTACAGAACTCTTCCAAAAAGTTCTCTAATGTTTTCAAGTTTGTTGCTACCAGTACAACATCTGCAAAAAAAGCATCTGGTTTACCTAATATCCATAGTAATCCCTGTTCAACTTGAACTCTGCCTTGAATCTCCTCCATCACAGTGGTGAACACCTTTGATGATTTTACATCCACCTGTTTTATAACTCACTTGGAGCATCAGGGTGATTTCAGCTTATCTTTCCAAGAATCTTGAATATTTTGATTTATGTATAACAAGCATTGTTGTAAAAGAGCCTGTCAGATGACATTTTATTATACCTATTTGGCGAGTTTTTTTTTTTTCCCTTCATTATCAAAAGCAGAAAGCACAAAGCATTCCTATATTCTCTCTAAGTTTCATGATAAGGAAGAAAATAGGTAAGGTTGGACTTCAGGTGTTACATTTTAACAGCTTCAGAGCTGGGTTTATCCTGGAAACATTGGGTCAGAAGTGAATGACGTCATGTGGTCTGATCAATTCACCTATCTGACAGTTCTACCTAATAATGTAAGATGAAACTCAATTCATTTTAGAAAAGACTTTCAGAGAAAACAATCCAAAAACCTTCCTTAGTATTACTTTCAGCATTTAATAACTTTCATTGCTTTTAAATAAATCTTCCTAATATTTGGGTATCTACCTGCCAAGACAAAACCAGAAATTATATGAACACAATTGCAAAACACTTTCCACACAAATAAAGTTAGATCTAAACAATTAGAAAAATATCAAATTCACATGGGTAGGCCAAGTTAATATAAAAAAACAACAATTCTGCCTGAATTAATCTATTTATTCAGTGCCATACCAATCAAACTGCCAAGAAATTACTTTATAGAGCTAGAAAAAATAATTTAAAAATTCATCTGGAAGAACAAAAGATCAAGAATTTCAAGGAAATTAATAAAAGAAAAATACAAAGGAAGGTGGCCTAACTAGCAAAACTACAATGCAGCATTCATCAAAACCATATGGTAATGGCTAAGATAATAGAGTAGTGGATTAGTGGAATAGGTAAGAAACACAAAACACAATATAGTCAGTGACTATAGTATTCTAGTGTCTGATAAACCCAAAGACTCCAGCTTCTGGGATTAAACTCACTATTTGATAAAAATTGCTGGGAAAAGTGGAAAACAGTATGGCAGAAACTAGGTCTTGACCAACATCTAAAACCTATACTAACATAAGCTCAAAATGGCTTCATGATTTATACATTAAGGGTGATACTATATGCAAATTAGGAGAACAAGGGATAATTTGCCTCTCAGATCTGTGGAGAAGGGAGGAATTTATGGTCAAAGAAGAACTAGAGAACATTATGAAATGCAAAATCAATATTTTTGATTACAAAAAAATAAAAAGATTGACTTACAAACCCAATGCAGCTAAGATTAGAAGGAAAGAAGAAAGTTAGAAAAAAAATTTACAACCAGTGTTCCTGATGAACATCTTATTTCTAAACTATATAGAGAACTGACTCAAATTTATAAGAATACAATCCATTCTCCAAATGATAAATGATCAAAGGATATGAACAGACAACTTTCAGACAAAGAAATTAAAGCCAATTCTAATCATATAAAAAAATCCTAAATCACTTAAAGAAATGCATATTAAGACAACTCTGAGATACTACTATACATCTCTCAGATTGGCTAAGATGACAGGATAATGAATTTTGGAGGGAATGTGGGGAAACTAGGACACTAATGTATTGGTAGAGTTATGAAAGGACCCAACCATTCTGGAGAGCAATTTGGAATTATTCCTAAAGAGCTATCAAACTGTGCATACCCTTTGATTCAGTAGTGTCTCTATTGGGCCTGTATTACAAAGAGATCAAACAAAGGGGAAAAGGGCCTGCATGTGCAAAAATGTTTGTAGCAGCCCTTTTTGTAGTGGCAAGGAACTGGAAATTCAATGGAAGCCCATCAGTTGAGGAATGGCTGAATAATTAATAGTACATGAATAAAACGGAGTATTATTTTTCTAAGAAATGATGAGAAGGCTGATTTCAGAAAAGTCTGGAAAGATATGAATTGATGCTAAATGAAGTAAAGAGAACCAAGAAAATATTGTATACAGTAGCAACAAGATTATGTGATGATCAACTGTGATACATTTGGCTCTTTTCAACAATGTGCTGATTTAAGGTGATTAGACAGACTTGTGATGGAAAGTGACATTTGCATCCAGGGATAGAACTATAGAGACTGAATGTGGATCACAACTTAGTATTTTAACCTTTTTGTTGTTGTTTTCTTGTTAGTTTTTTTTCTTTTATCATGTTTTTTTTCCCTTTTGATCTGACTTTTGTTGCATAGCATGACAAATATGGAAATATGTTAGAATCACACATGTTTTACCTCTACCAGATTGCTTATTGTCTTGAGGAAGGAAAAAGGGAGGAGGGAAGGAGAAAATTTTAGAACACAAAGTTTTGCAAAGCTGAATGTTAAAAACTATGTTTGTATTTGGAAAAAAAGTACAATTTTAAAAAATGAATGATAATGATACTGAAATTTACATAGTGCTTTAAGTTTTGCAAAGCATTTTATAGACCTTATCTTGATTTTTCATATGCAGTTTTAAAAGTCTTGTACTGTTTTTAATGAAAACAATGAACTTCTGGTTACCACATTCTATAAGAAAAATAACTTTTTAAAAAAACTTCAAGGTTTATTACATATCTCCTCAGTCTTCTCTTTAGAAGAAAAATTCCAGTTCTTTTTACTTTTCCTTAAAAGTCCAATTTTCTAAACCCTTAATGGTCTTTGTAGCTCTTTAGATGTTTACCTGGCCCCCTAAGGACATCTAGATGGCAAAGCGGATAGAGCTCTGAGCCTGGAATCAGGAAGATCTATCTTCAAATTAGTTTCAGACACTTCCTAAGTATGCAGTCAACTTTTTGAACACAAATTTCTGGCTGCCTTAGTTTCCACAATTGTAAAATGAAGATAATTACATCAGTGACCTCACAGTGAAGATTAAATGAGTTAATATTTGTAAGGTATCTACTATATACGTTTTGATATTTTGATAAATGCTAATTTCCTTCTTTCTCTCCAATATTCAGATGAACTTCATTATATTAAGCCATAGTAACTGTAATACAGCATATACTCAATTTTTCTAACACACTGCTAAATTTTGTAGTTTTACAATATATTGTGTTACTTTAAGAGCCCATGTTTTAAAGTATATTTTAGGTTTGCCATTTTCCCACATTCTTCCTTCCCACTTCCCCACATTTAGTCTCCTTCCAGTCCTTTTCCTCAATATTAACGTATTAATGTTCCTGAAATTTTTACTAGGAGTGCTAGGCCAACGCCTGCTTCGCAAGCTGAGAATACCAGGAGGATTAGTGGGGCTATTGATATAGAGAATATGTGGAAGTGCGATATTAGTAAGCATATTATAATAAATAGGGATAGTATTATGCCTTCTAAGCATAGAAGCGTTGATATTAGATGGGTTCGATAAATTAGTACTCCTATGAGAGCTAGTAAGAAGGCTATGATTAGGTTAAAGTTGATGGTGAGCATAAGGTATTCATGGGGTAGAACCATGATTTATTGAGTCGAAATCAATTATCTTAATTAGATTAAAAACCTACTCGGTTCATTCTAGGCCTTTTTGGAACCACTCGTATGCCAAGCCTGCAGTGAGTAGAATAATTAGGGAGAAAGAAAGAGTGAGCATGGTACTGGTCGTTGTGAATTGTATAGCCCATGGAAGGGGAAGTAGTAGGGTGATTTCTAGGTCAAACAGGAGGAATGTGATTGCCACTAGGAAGAATTTTATTGAAAACGGCAGTCGGGCGGACCCTAGGGGGTCAAATCCGCATTCGTATGGGCTAGATTTTTCTAGGTATAAATATAGCTGTGGTAATCAAAAGGCGATTAGAACTACAACTGTAGCTAGTAGGGAGTTAGTTAAGAGTATTAAGATGAGGTTAATTATTTTTCTCTGGTTTTACCCAGAACTTAATGATTGGAAATCAGTAGTACTATTTATACTAGAAAAATAGGATCCTCATCAGTAGATTGATACGTACAGGAATAGCCAGACTACGTCCACAAAGTGTCAATACCATGCAGCGGCTTCGAATCCAAAATGGTGGGTGGATGTAAAATGATAATAAAGCTGTCGTAGTAGGCAAACGATAAGGAATAATGATCCAATAATTACGTGAAGGCCGTGGAAGCCAGTTGCTACAAAGAATGTCGAGCCATAGATTCCATCTGAGATTGTAAATGGTGCTTCGTAGTATTCTGTGGCCTGTAAGAGCGTGAAGCAGAGTCCAAGTAAGATGGTGATTGATAAGGCTTGAATTATTTGTTTGCGGCTGCCTTCTATGAGGCTATGATGGGCTCATGTAATTGATACGCCGGAGGCTAATAGGATTGCTGTGTTAAGTAGGGGCACTTCTAGGGGGTTAAGAGGGTGAATGCCTGTTGGGGGTCAACATCCCCCTAAGTCGTGGGCTGGAGATAAGCTTGAATGGTAAAAAGCTCAGAAAAAAGCCTAGGAAAAAGAATACTTCTGATGTAATAAATAGAATTATACCATATCGTAAGCCTTTTTGTACTACTGGAGTGTGGTGGCCCTGGAATGTTAGTTAGTTAACATATGTAGCATTAAATATTCTGATGCTTATTTGCCTTATTAAATAATAATTGACAAGATGGATATGCCTCCAATCCTCTCTTGAGCAAGTTTTAGATAATTAAAAGTGATTGTTTTTACTACATATTTTATACATCATCCAGATGGTCATTTCTGGAAAAGAGTTTTTGGTGGTGGATATAAAATACTCATTTTCCTATGAGAGGGAAAAATTGAACCAAAAAGAAGGCATAAATATAGAAATATAGACATTAGCTTATTTCATGATCTTCCCCCCCCAGTTGTCAAAACTGATATAACATTTCTTCTATTTTCATTATTAAATTTTTTGAAATTTAAATGTATTTTATATTCTAATACTTAGGTCCTGCTTTCAAAATATTCTGTAAGATTCACAGGAAAAAAGAATTCAATGTGCATTTTAGAACTAGCAATAAAACTAGATCTGTTCATTATTTTTGTTTTACTATGACACATGATGCTATTTTCTTGTGAACTATAGCACACTATCATCCCAGAAGAGTCAGAATTGCAGGTAATTTACAGGTATTAGAAAGACCCATGGTGGATATAAATAGTCTATAGCATATTACTTGATCTGAAGAAGAGATGTAAAAGACACGCTAAGAAACATGGAAGATTAGAGAAGGAGGTGGGCCAATCATTATACTAAGCATGAGAGATAACAAATGGATGGCCTCAGTGATGCATTGGGTACTTTAATATGTCAATGGATCCATGATCTCATCAGCCAGGTTAATTCAATTCACCAGTGCAGATCACAACCCATTCGTGCCTTCAAATCTTGCTAAATTATTATTCATGCTCTTCCATAAATTCTATATGGATGATCTATCCCTTGACCTAAAGGCCTTCCTTTTGTTCTTCTCATATTTTGTGAATACAAAGAGAATATTCATTCCCAATTTTTATTACATTTAAACCCAAATAAATTCAGCTAGCATTTATTAAATCCCTATCATGTGCCTAGCACTGTTCTAGGTGCTAGAAAAGTTGAAGACAAAAATAAAAAAGTTTTTGGCCTTAATTTTAAAAAATATCACTGAAGGCAAACATTATGATAAACAAGAATATAATATCCTCCTACTGAAGCAATAGCAAGGCAGATGGAGTTTATACTTGAAGAGTGGGACAGAAATCCTGTGTTTGCTGATCCAAGAACTGGGAGCTGAAACTTTCCAAGACATGAGAAATGGGGGACAAAAATCCTATATGTATGTTGATCCAAAGACTGGGAGCTGAAACTTTCCAAGACATGAGAAGTAGGGGACAAAAATCCTATATGTGTGCTGATCCAAACACTGGGAGCTGAAATGTTCCAAGGCATGAGAAGTGGGGGACAAAAATCCTGTATGTGTGCTGGTCCAAAGACTGGGAGCTGAAACTTTCCAGGACAGGAGAAGTAGGGGACAAAAATCCTCTATGTGTGCTGATCCAAAGATTGGGAGCTGAAACTTTCCAGGACAGGAGAAGTGGGGAACAAAAATCTGTATGTATGCTGATCCAAAGACTGGGAGCTGAAATTTTCCAGGACAGAAGTGTTCCATCAGAGCCTATTAAGGAGTTCTGTCCTAGACTTCAGACATCCACTCCAACTGCCTTCAAATAAATACAAAATAGATACACTTTCCAGTAGAAAGAATACTAACAACTGGGAAAATTAAGGAAGATTTCATAGAGGAAGTGGCATTCAGCTAACCCCTGAAAGGAACTTAGAATTCTAGAAGATGGAAGTGAGGAAGGAAAACATTGTGAGCATAGTAGATGGCAGAGTCAGAAAAGAAATGTCATGTAGGGGGAACACTAAAGGATGTTTGGGTAAAATTTCGAGGTATGATGTAGAGTTCTATAAAAACAGTCTTTAGAATTAGGATGAAGCCAGATTCAGAAGGGCTTAAAAACCAACGAGGGATTTTATCCACAGAAGCTACTGGAACAAAAGGACAATAGATTTAGTGCTCTGGAAATATCATTTTGGTAACTGCGTGGCAGATGGATTTGAGAAAGGAGAAGATGGACATGTGCTGACCAATTAAGAGGTATTTTTAAAATTTTAAATTAAGTTATTACAATGGGTTAGGTGAAAGGTAGAGAGAATCTGAACTAGAGTAGTAATCACAGAGAGAAGAGAATAGCTCCAAGAATTGAGAGCTAGAATCAGTAACTGATTCAATATGTTGGGAAGAAGGAAGATTGAAAAGACATGGCTGATCATGAGATTATAAACCTGAGTGATAAAAGAATAGTCAAAATAAAAACAAACAAACAAACAAACAAACAGACCTTGAGAGAAATTAAATGAGGATGTAGTCTTAAGGGTCAGGGAAGATAATGAGTCACATTTTGGCCATGTTAACTTGAAATGTCTATGGGATAACCAAGTGAAGCTGCCCAGAGAGCACCTGACATTGAGGTCCAGAACTCAGGAATGGGATGAGAGCTGGATATTTTGATATTCCTTTACACAGAGATGACACTCAACCTCATGGGAAGTGATAAAATGACCAAGAGGAAGAACAGGAAGAGAAAAAGATAGAATCCTAAGATATCCTATGCAGAGGGCCAAGGGCATGGATGACAATTATACAATAGACAGAAGAGAAATGGTAAGATAAATAGGAGGAAAAGCAGGAATAAACAGTGCGATGGAAACTCAAGGAAATTATATAAGAGAAAATGGTGATCAATATGCAAACAAGCCATGAAGGATGAAGACTGAAAAAGTCAAGGAACTTACTTAATTTCTCTCCTGATTCTAATCCTGAATATCTAGACTTCTTTTTCCATCATGATTCAGCAGCCTTTTTCATCCTAGAATATCCCACCTCCCCTTCTGGATTGGTCATTTATATAATATCTACTATGTACCAGACACTGTGCTGTGTGTTTTACATATATCTCATTTGTTCCTCAAAACAACTCTGCAAAGTATGAGCTATTATTATCCCCATTTTACAATTAAGGAAATTGAGACAGAGGTTAAGTGACTTGTCTACAATCCCAAAGTGAGTTAGTGTCTGAGGTCAAATTTGAACTTGTCTTTCTGATTCTAAGCCTGGCACTCAATACACTACAAAAGCTAGCTGTTTAAGGTTAAACAATTCTCAGTGGCCATACAATCTATTGAGAATATCCTATAGTATTTTGTGATGCAGTTAGAATACACAAATAAGCACTATTGAAGAATCTGGTCATCAATAATGAATAGCTCCCCCATATAGATTAAATAGATACATTCCACAAAAGTGGAAAACATGTCTCCTTACATTGTGCATTATTTGATATTGATAGCATCAATTCATCTTTATTATTAGGAAACTTGTTTAATCTTAACATATGCTTGTAAAATGTCTTTTTGGAGAAGAGTCTATAGTACTGTATATTGTTTTTTACCCTGCCAAACTTTTCTAGGGAGAAAAGAAGTGATCAACAAATACAGTTGGAACTTTGTATCTCTACATTTCTCATTAGAATCTGTGACTAATGTAATTAGTATAGAGGACTCCCCTAAGGAAACTTTTTCTATCAATGCTGATCTGTAACTATTCCGTAACTTATGATCACTCAATTAATAATTGTTTATTAAACATCAGGCACTGAAGTAAGCACTGGAAAAAAAAAAAAAAAAA
>JAJPUD010002695.1:275171-300418 GCA_023553655.1 Myrmecobius fasciatus | reverse complement strand
TTTTTCAGTGAATTGTTGTCTTTTTCCAATTCACCAATTTTGTTTTTCAGTGAATTGTTGTCTTTTTCCAATTCACCAATTTTGTTTTTCAGTTCACCATTTTTATTTTCCAGTGAATTGGTGATTTTTTCCAATTCACCAATTTTGTTTTTCAGTGAACTGTTTTCTTTTTCCAATTCACCAGTCCTATTTTCCAGTTTTTGATATTTCTGTTGCCCTGATCTCAATTTATTTCCCCATTCTTCTTCTAGCTCTCTTTTGAGATTCTTAATGCAATCATCCAGGTAAGCCTTCTGAAAGGGAGACCAACTTAAGTCTGCCTTTGTGGCTTCATCTGGGATTGTTTTCATAATGTCAGGATCTGGGGACTGTTCTATTTTTTCTCCGTAAAAGCTTTCTATGGTGAGAGCTCTCTTCTGCTTCTTGCTCATGATTTAAAGTTGGGATATTGGTCAAAAGCAGAGAAAACTGCAACAATTTATATTTGCCCTGGGGCAGTTTGCCGAGTTGACTTCCGGTCTGAGGCTGGTCGGGCTAGATTCGCACTAGGACCACGTTTTCAGCTGCTCTCGATCCACCCTTCCAAAGGCAGATCTGCCAAAGCACCTGCCCGCAAGCAGAGCAAAGTGGCCCAGGCGTCTCCCAGGGGCTTCCTGGGTGCCCAAAATCCGCCCCTCTATCGCAGCCCTGACTTCCACCCCGGCTGGAGTCCAATCGCGACCAGAGGCCGATTTCCCCTGAGGCTAACCTTCTCCCGAGTTCTTTCAAGGTAGATCTTTTATATAAGTGCATTGTAGTCCAAATGCTTGGCGAGGACCTCACTCAGAAACCAGTTTTAAGGCTTACTTTGTCTGGGTTTGAGGGAATGTGGGAGGGAGTTCACAGAGAAAGCTGTCCGCAGTTCGCCATCTTGGCCACCATGCTACTTTTGACACAAAAATATTTTATGTTGTAGAAGCATATGCAAATACTTGTAAAATAAAAATTAAATACAATAAAACTTTTTTTTAAAAGAGAAGTTTATAGAGAAGACTGGTTGAAAGGATGCAAAGGAGACTAAAGTGGAAGGTATACATTTCTGAGGGAAATAAAAAGAGGTCTAATAAGCTAATATGATGATGATGATTATAGTCAAATGAAGCCTAAATTTTAAACAGTGCCACTGTAGGATAGTGGATGAATACCAAGAGATGCATCAAAACATTACTTATTTTAAAAAGTACCAGAACTAGAAACAAATTAAATGGCCAGATTTATTAGAAATGGTTATTCTTCATTAGAGAATGGTTAAATAAATCGTGTTTATTAATATAATGGAATATAATAATACAACCAAAATCAATATGCATGAAGATGTTATATGAAAAAATGCAGTTCTTGTACACAATCATTATAACCATGTAAAAGTAAAAGGAAGTGGAAATGAAGGGACAAAGATTCCTATTAGAGACTTAACTGGAATGATCAATGTGATTATAGTATTTTATGTGCTGAAATTTATTTGAATGTGAGTATTTTCAAAGCAAGCATTATTGGTTTTATTGATGTTTCATATTATTTATAATAAATCACTGTAAAATTAATATTATGAGTTAACCTATACTTGGTGCCAAATGAAAGGTACAGGCACAACCTATTGCAGATTGGGTTCCAAACCACTACAGTAATATATATATATATATATATAATGTATATATATGTGTGTGTGTGTGTGTACATATATAAAATAAATATATAAATATATATATATATATATATATATAATAAAGTGAGTCAGATGAATTTTTTGGTTTATAAGTACATATAAAAGTTATGCTTACTTTATGCTGTAGTCTATCAAGTGTTTAATAGTACTACAGCTAAAAAAACAATGTACATATCTTACTTAAAAAATATTTTATTGGGGCATCTATGTGGTGCAGTGGATAGAGCACCAGCCCTGAAGTCAGGAGGACCTGAGTTCAAATCTAGTCTCAGACACTTAACACTTCCTAGCTGTGTGACCCTGGGCAAGTCACTTAACCCTAATTGCCTCAGCAAAAAGCAAAAAAAAAATTATTGTCTATTATATCATCTGAGTCTTCAGAGGATTTCCACTCTCTTTGCTGTTGAAGGGACTTCCCTCAAGGTTGATTGCCTCTGATTGATCAAGGTGGTGGCTGCTAAAAGTAGGGATAGCTGTGGCAGGTTATTAAAATAGGACAATGAAGTTTGTCTCATTGATTACTTCTTTCTTTCTCTTTAATACTTAGAGGCCGTTATGAGGTTATTAACTGGCCTAATTTTAAAATTGTTGTATCTTAAGGAATAGAGAGGCCCAAGGAGAGGGAGAGAGATGGAAGATAGTTGGTAAGTGGAGTAGTTAGAACACACATAACATTAAAGTTCATGTTCTTAAGTGGGGGCAGTTCATGGCATCCCTAAATAATTATAATAGTGACATCAAAGATCACTGATCACAGATCACCATAACAGATATAATAATAATGAAAAAGTTTGAAACGCTATGAGAATTATCAAAATGTGATACAGAGATATGAAATAAGCATGTTGTTGAAAAAAAAGGCACTGAAGACTTACTCCATTCAGGGAAGCCAGGAAGTTTGTTTGTAAAACAAACAAACAAACAAACAAATGACCCCCCCAAAAAAAATCCTTTTATCTGTGAAGCACAATAAAATGAAGAACAATAAAAGAGCTATACACACATAAATAATGAATCCTACAGGAATTCAGAGAAAGGTGTAATCGCTGAGAATTCAAGTTGTAGGATAAAGGTCTCCAAGAGCAGGTGAAGCTTAAAGAATAAGAAGAAGTGAGACTCATAGAAAGGAGGTAAATGGATATTTTTAGTCAGGAAACAATATGTGGACAGAGATGAGAATGTGCATACTTCTTTCTGGGCAAACTGAGTAGATTGGAGTATTGTGTTTATTCAGGAAAGTAGCGAGAGGTTAAGTATTCCAAATTTTGGAGAACTTGACGGAAAGGATCAGTAGAACAAATTTTATCCTTGAAATATAGAAAGACATTGAAAGTTTTTCAAGCAAGCAGTAATATATGTGCAAAGCATGTTATTGCCAGCTCAATAATCTGTTTAATATATAGTTGAAGATGATACATATGTAATATTGACTACTCTGTCCTTCAATGGCTGAAGACCAAATATTTTAGATTTCTCTCCATCCCTAGGTTTCTTTGATATCACTAAGGGATTTAGGATATCTAGGCTCTTGGCAAATAGCTTTAGCATCTACCAATTGTGTACGTGTGTGTGCATGTGTGTGCACATGTGGAGAGACTATACTTCCATTCTGTTTAGTCACTAGTAGTTATATTAGCTTTAAAAAAGGATTGTTTACTTCAAAAGATGTAATCACAAATATACACAATTATTCCTTACTATAGGAAGTTTAACCCCAACCTGAGCTTCCCAAATATTGTTGGGATTACCAGATATCATTGGCTGCAATATATTGTCTGCAATCTTGGTTCCAAGGTTACAATGGCTCCCTAAACCATGAAGAACAAACAAAACAAAAGAAAAAAAATTCTCCACATGTGGGTAAAAGGGAGAGGAGAGGAAAGAAATCCTTTTCCTTCTCACCAAGTCTGTTCATGTTGCTCACATTGTGGGTGAAATATAATCTTCAACCTCTGGACATCACAGGAAGGAATGTGAGCCAGAAAGAGTTGCAGAAAGTCAGTGACTATCTCATTTGAGGTAGTTTTCTAGAGAAAACTTGTTCCAGTTATATAGCCAATCAAAGAAGGTTTTACACAACCACAGCAGGGAAGAGTGCTTGCATTTTAGGAAATCTGGATATGTCTAGGCAAGCCCCTCTTGGCACATTCATCAGATATAGTTAATGAATTGATAAATATATTAAATATCTTTTGTATTATAGTCATCAACAATCATTTATTATGTAGTACTCTTTCCACACATCCTTATCTTTTGCTATGCTCAGAAATACAAACAACACACACACTCTCTCTCTCTCTCCATACACACACACACACACACACACACACACACACACACACACACACACATATATATATATACTGTGGAAGACTCAGATCATACAACATATTAACAATAATAGCTTTCAACTTTCCATTATATTATTTACTCTGAAATTTATACTTCCTCTCCTTGTTGTGCTTCTTGACCTTGACTTTTCAACATTATATCCAATATTCAACCATTATCATATAGGTTCATGCTCTTGACATATAATTAATAATTAATCTATTATCTACATCAGACATGTCACACAAGCCCTTCAGTCCCAGGAATTCAGAACTTCTAGTTTAATAAAATAAATAAAAATAAAACATGGATAATATTTATTTTTTGTTTTCTAAGCCAATGTGGATCTTTAGCCACCTGTTTCTTTTTTTTTAGTTTAAGACCACTAATCCACTTTATTGTATTGAATCTATTTAGATTTTAAAGGATGGAATACTTTCTAATTAACCTTACTTTTTAATAAGATTATACTGCAGATCAATATTGACAGTTCGTTATATTCTTTATTAGAATTTAAGGAAGCACTTAATCACTAAATATAAGTTGTCAAAGCATATTTTATTCTGGAAAGCCAAAGTGTGGATGGCCCATAAGTACAACCTTTTAAATTAATTCAAGACACTAAATTAGAAAATTTTTTAAAAAATAATTATGTATACTATTAAGTAGCCATTAGTTCCATTTTAAAAAAACAATTAAAATTACTTATTTCATTTCATGATATTTGGTCTAACGGACAATTAATGAGAGAGGGGAAGTTTTTCACTGACAGAATTTGTTGTCAAAGAAGAAATATAGGAAACGGGAAGGTATTTTAGGCCATAAGAAAGGAAAGGTTATGATGTTGGCATTTTAAATGATAATTATACCACGAATAAGGGGGTGAAGATGCCCCTTATTAGGAACTTCAAAACTATAGTTGCTACTTTCCTTTTAATAGTCTTTAAGGTATACATTTCTGTTACCTTTCTTTGTATTTACTATGACCTCTGAGATCTAATATAATATACAATAATAGTAGAGAGTAGAGAGAGAATGGTCTCAAATTCATATTATTTCCATTCAAACATTGTGTAATTCTTATTCTCTACAAAGTCTTCATTTGGCATGGAGATTTCTCAGAGTTATCTAAAATAATGTCTTTGGCACAGATGAAGGTCCAAGATAATACATGATAGAAACTAAGAATGATAGAAGCATCCTTACAGAACAGTTTTTGTTTTTATAGTTTCATTAGCTGTTTCTCCTATGTATTTGGAAATTTAATTGTGAAGATATTAAACATTTCTTATTTCAATAGTACAAAACCTCAGAGTGACTATAGATAAAGAAATATGGCAGTTTGTGGGCTTAAGAAAGAATTTTCAAGAGTGGTAGAGACTGGATAATGAATTTGTAAAGGCTGTTAATGGGTGTGGGTGTGTGAGAGGGAGGGGAAAATTTGGGGAGATTATTTCTCTGCTTTTCAGGTAGTTGCTTAAATGACAGAAAGTAAGGGATGGATTGTAGTGATAATCAATAATATATTAACTAAATGCAAGGATTTTTCTAGGTCTTTCATCCCTTTGTGATATATGAAGGATTTCTCTGATTGAAAAGGAAGGGCAACTGGCCAGTCTGGGTAAAGTTTGGATCTATTCCTGATCTGGTTGTTGTTTATGCTTTGTTCTGGAAGGAGATCAGTGACATCAGGAGGGTGATGATTTAACTTGCAAGTGACTTGAATTTAAGTGAGGAAGAACTGTGCAAAATCATCAACCTCACTGTCTCCTCCAGTCCAGTAGTAGCAAGACAGAAGTCAAGATGAGTAGCAATAGACCCCCATACTTCTGCAAGTCTTTAGAAAACAACCTACTAATACTTGGTGATGGACAAGTAGCTTGAAAGTTCAATTCACTTGAGGGAAGAGACATTTTCCATACAGACACCAACACAAAGATACAACATTCAAGACAAAAGTAGTTTCAGTGATCTATTTGAAATGAAAAATAGAGCTATAATTTGTATTTGAGAATTAATTGAGCAGTGAGGAAGAACAAATTCAGAAATTATAAATGTGTGGGTTGCTAGTAAAGATGAAACCCAAGGAAAGAAACATGAGGACTCCATCAGCAGCTGATTGTGTCTATTGGGTGACTACTAAATCTTACTTTCCATCTTCAGTTTTTCTTGGTTTAAACTTTTTTTTAAATTTATTTTTTTTATTAAAGCTTCTTATTTGTATAACATATATATGGGTAGTTCCCCAGCATTGATCTTTACAAAGCTTTCCATTACAAATTTTACCCCCAGTCCCCTCCCATCCCCTAAATGGCAGGAAGTCCATGACATGTTAATAATGTTGAATTACTTGACAAGTTATGCAAGAAAAATCCTATCTACAAGGAAAAAAAGAAAATCAGAGAAAGGCAACACAATGCAGGCAAATATCAATAGAGATCATGAATATGTTATGCTGTGGTCCATATTTCATATCCCTCTCTCTGGGTATATATGGTTTTCTTCAGTGAACAACTGGAACTGGTTTGAGACAAATGAGAGAGCCATGTCCATCAGAATTGATCATCATGTAATACTGTTGTTGCTGTGTATGATGATCTCCTGGTTCTGCTCGTTTCATTCAGCATCAGTTCATGCAAGTCTCTCCAGGCCTCTCTGAAATCGTCCTGCTGGTCATTTCTTACAGAACAATAATATTCCATAACATTCATATACCATAATTTATTCAGCCACTCTCCAATTGATGGGCATCCATTCAGTTTCCAGTTTCTTGCCACTACAAAAAGGGCTGCCACAAACATTCTTGCACATGTGGGTCCCTTTCCCTTCTCTAAGATCTCTTTGGGATATAGGCCCAGTACAAACACTGCTGGGTCAAAGGGTATGCACACTTTGATAACTTTTTGAGCACAGCTCCCAATTGCTCTCCAGAACGGTTGGATCCGTTCACAGTTCCACCAACAATGTGTTAGTGTCCCAGTTTTCCCACATCCCCTCCAACATTCATCGTTATCTTTTCCTGTCATTTTAGCCAATCTGACAGGTGTGTAGTGGTACCTCAGGGTTGTCTTAATTTGCATTTCTCTGATCAATAGTGATTGGGAGCAACTTTTCATATGACTACAGATGGTTTTAATTTCATCCTCTGAAAATTGTCTGTTCATATGCCTTGACCACTTATCTATTGAAGAGGGGCTTGAATTCTTTTTTTTTTTTTTTTGCTTTTTTTTTGCTGAGGCAATTGGGGTTAAGTGACTTGCCCAGGGTCACACAGCTAGGAAATGTCTGAGACCAGATTTGAACTCAGGTCCTCCTGACTTCAGGGCTGGTGCTCTAACCACTGCGCCACCTAGCTGCCCCAGGGGCTTGAATTCTTATATATATCAGACAATTCTCTATATTTTAGAAATGAGGCCTTTATCAGAACCATTAAATGTAAAGATGATTTCCCAATTTGATGCTTCCCTCCTAATCTTGTCTGCATTAGTTTTATTTGTACAGAAACTTTTTAACTTAATATAATCAAAATTATCTATCTGGTGTTCAATTAGGAGTTCCAGATCTTCTTTGGACATAAATTTATTCCTTCTCCACAGGTCTGAGAAGTAAACTATATTACGTTCCTCTAATTTGTTTACAAAATCACTCTTTATATCCAGATCATGAACCCATTTAGATCTTATCTTGCTATGTGGTGTTAGGTATGGGTCAAGTCCTAATTTCTTCCACATTAGTTTCCAATTTTCCCAGCAGTTTTTGCCGAATAGTGAGTACTTATCCCAAAAACTGGGGTCTTTGGGTTTATCAAACACTAAATTGTTAAGGTTATTACCTAGATTGTCCTGATAACCTATCCTGTACCACTGATCAACTGCTCTATTCCTTAGCCAGTACCAAACGGTTTTGATGACCACTGCTTTATAATATAGTTTTAGATCTGGTACAGCAAGGCCACCTTCATCTGCCTTTTTTTCATTAATCCCCTTGAAATCCTTGACCGTTTGTTCTTCCAAATGAACTTTGCTACTCTTTTTTCCAGATCTATAAAATAATTTCTTGGGAGTTTGATTGTTATGGCACTAAATAAGTAGATTAGTTTGGGTAGTATTGTCATTTTTATTATGTTCGCTCTGCCTGCCCATGAGCACTTAATGCTTTTCCAATTGATTAGGTCTGATTTTATTTGTGTGGAAAGTGTTTTGTAGTTTAGTTCGTATAGTTTCTGACTTTTCCTTGGCAGATAGATTCCCAAATATTTTATCCTATCATCTGTTATTTGAAATGGAATTTCTTTTTGTATCTCTTCTTTTTGAACTTTGTTGGTAATATATAAAAATGCTGATGATTTATGTGGATTAATTTTGAATCCTGCCACTTTGCTAAAGTTGTGAATTGTTTCCAGTATTTTTTTAGTTGAGTCTCTAGGGTTCTCTAAGTATACCATCATGTCATCTGCAAAGACTGATAATTTGGTTTCTTCCTTACCTACTCTGATTCCTTTTATCTCTTTTTCTTCTCTTATTGCCAAAGCTAACATTTCTAATACAACATTAAATAGTAATGGTGACAGTGGGCAGCCTTGTTTCACTCCTGATCTGATTGGGAATGGTTTTAGTTTGTCTCCATTACATATGATGCTTGCTGATGGTTTTAAATAGATGCTACTAATCATTTTAAGGAAAAGCCCATTTATTCCTATACTCTCTAGTGTTTTTAATAGGAAAGGGTGTTGGATTTTATCAAAGTCTTTTTCTGCATCTATTGAGATAATCATATGGTTTTTGTTAGTTTGGTTATTAATATAATTAATTATGCTGATACTTTTCCTAACATTGAACCAGCCCTGCATCCCTGGTATAAATCCTACTTGGTCATAGTGTACTATCCTGGGGATGACTTTCTGTAATCTCATTGCTAATATCTTATTTAAAATTTTTGCGTCAATATTCATTAGGGAAATTGGTCTATAGTTTTCTTTCTCTGTTTTCACCCTACCTGGTTTAGCTATCAGCACCATATCGGTCTCATAGAAGGATTCTGGCAGTATACCTTCTGTCCCTATTTTCTCAAATAGTTTATATAGTATTGGAATTAATTGTTCTTTGAATGCTTGGTAGAATTCACATGTAAATCCATCTGGCCCTGGAGATTTTTTCTTAGGGAGTTGGTTAATAGCTTGTTCTATTTCTTTTTCTGATATGGGGCTATTTAAATAATTTATATCCTCTTCTGTTAACCTGGGCAATCTATATTTTTGTAGATATTCCTCCATTTCATTTAGATTATCAAACTTACTGGCATAAAGTTGGGCAAATAACTCCTAATTATTGCTCTAATTTCCTCTTCATTGGAGGAAAGTTCTCCCTTATCATTCTTGAGACTAACAATTTGATTTTCCTCTTTTCTTTTTCTTATCAAATTAACTAAAAGCTTGTCTATTTTGTTAGTTTTTTCATAGAACCAACTCAGTTTTATTTATTAATTCAATAGTTTTCTTATTTTCAATTTTATTAATTTCTCCTTTTACTTTTAGAATTTCCAATTTGGTATTTAATTGAGGGTTTTTAATTTGTTCTTTTTCTAGTTTTTTAATAATAAGCCCAATTCGTTGATCTTTTGTTTCTCTATTTTAAGCAAGTAAGCATCTAGAGATATAAAATTACCCCTTATAACCGCTTTAGCCGTATCCCACAAATATTGGTATGTTGTCTCCTTATTGTCATTCTCCTGGATGAAATTATTGATTGTGTCTATAATTTGCTCTTTCACCCATTCATTCTTCAGGATTAGATTATTTAATTTCCAATTAACTTTTGGTTTATTTTCTCCTGGCCTTATATTGCATGTGATTTTTATTGAATCATGATCTGAAAAGGATGCATTTACTATTTCTGCCTTTCTGCATTTGATTTTGAGGTTTTTATGCCCTAACACATGCTCTATTTTTGTATAGGTTCCATGGACTGCTGAGAAAAATGTAAACTCCCTACTGTCTCCATTCAACTTTCTCCATAGATCTATCATACCTAACTTTTCTAACAATTGGTTTATCTCCCTAGTTTCTTTCTTGTTTATTTTGTAGTTTAATTTATCTAATTCTGAGAGAGCAAGGTTGAGATCCCCCACTAGTATCGTTTGGCTGTCTATTTCTTCTTGCATCTCTCTTAATTTCTCCCCTAGGAATTTGGATGCTATTGCACTTGGTGCATATACATTTAGTATTGATATTGCTACATTATCTATGGTACCCTTTAATAAAATATAGTTTCCTTCCTTATCTCTTTTGATTAGATCTATCTTGGCTTTTAGTTGATCTGAGATAAGGATTGCTACCCCTGCTTTTTTTTGTTCACCTGAAGCATAATATTTTCTGCTCCAGCCTTTTACCTTCATCCTATATGTGTCACTATGTTTTAGATGTGTTTCTTGTAGACAACATATTGTGGGATTCTGGTTTTTAATCCAGTCTGCTATCTGCTTCTGCTTTATGGGAGAGTTCATCCCATTCACATTCACAGTTAGAATAACTAATTCTTTATTTCCTGCCATCTTATTTACCCAAGTTATGTTTTCCCCTTTCCTTTCCCCTTTCTCCCTTCCCCCCTCCTCAGTACTTTGCTTTTGATGACCCCCTCCCCCAAACAATACTCCACCCTTTAGATCCCCTCCCCCTGTTTTTACTCCTTTCCCCTGATTCTTCTATTTTCCCTTCTATTAGTTTGTCCCTTTCTTTTCCTCCTTTCCCTCCCACTTCCCTCTAGCAACAGACAAGTTTCTATGTGAAATCAAATATCTGTTATACACTTTTAGAGCCCAACCTGATGAGAGTAGAATTTACACAATGCTCATCTCCCTCCCCTCTTTCTCTCAATTATATTAGATTTTCTTTGCCTCTTCAAGTGATTTTACCTTGTTTTTACCTCCTTTTTTCTAGATCTTATTTTACCACTTTTTCCCTCTTTTCCCCAGTATGACAACCTTTTCCCCTTTAGTTCTCTTTTTCATATTATCAAAGTAATATCTACTTAATTATACCCCCAAACTTTAAGTATCCCCCTAGTAAAAATAAAGTTCTCAAGAGTCCTTTCCTTTTTACCTTTTTATGCATCTCTTGAGTTCTGTGTTTGGATGTTGAATTTTTTGTTCAGATCTGGTCTTTTCATTAGAAATAGGTGAAATTCACCTATATCATTGAATGACCATCTTCTTCCCTGAAGGATAATGCTCATTGTAGCTAGATAGGTTATTCTTGGTTGTAATCCAAGTTCCTTTGCCCTTCGGAATATCTGGTTCCAGGCCCTTCGATCCTTCAGTGTGGAGGCTGACAGATCCTGTGTGCTTCTAATTATTGATCCTCGGTATTTGAATTGTTTCTTTCTAGCTGCTAGCAGAATCTGTTCCTTGGTGCTATAGTCCTGAAATTTAGCCACGATATTCCTTGGGGTCTTAATTTTGGGGTCTCTTTCAGGAGGTGATCGGTGAATTCTTTCAATGGTGATTTTGCCCTTTGATTCTACAATCTCAGGGCAGTTTTCTTTCAGGATTTCCTGGAAGATAGTGTTTAGATTCTTTTTTTCATCATGGCTTTCAGCAAATCCAATAATCCTTAGATTGTCTCTCCTAGATCTATTTTCCAAGTCAGTTGTTTTTCCTAGGAGATATTTCATATTTTCTTCTAATTTTTCATTTTTTTGTTTTTGTTTGACTGATTCTTGAAGTCTTATTGAGTCATTCATTTGCATTTGTTCAATTCTTATTTTTAAAGTGTTGTTTTCTTCAGTTACCTTTTTAAGCTCCTTTTGTAACTGGCCAATTTGTTCATTGCACTCTTTTTCCACTTCACTAATTTTATTTTTCAATAAATTGGTGTCTTTTTCATATCTCTTTTGCAGGGCATCATATCCTTCTTTCACTGATTTCAGTTTATTTTCCCATTTATCCTCCAGCTCTCTTTTGAGGTTCTTTATGCAATCTTCCAGAAAGGCCTTTTGAAAAGGGGCCCAGTGATGGTCCTTGCTGATTTTCTCTTGATTTTTGTCTAAAGGAACCTCTGGATCTGGGGTGATCTCTTCTTTTTCTTTGTAAAAGCTGTCTATGGTGAGAGCTCTCTTTTGCTTCTTCATCATTTTTTTTTTTTTTTTTTAGACAGCGTGGATATCTCTTTAAGGTAGGGAAAAAAAAAAAAAAAAACTACGGCTGCAAAAAGCTTTGCCCTGGGGCACTTCGGCGAGTTGACTTAAGGTGCTGGGCTGGTGGGGGCTAGGACTAAGTCCGAATTACTCCTTAAACAAGGCAAATCTGCCAGAACACCTGCCCCCAATCAGGGCAGAGTTTCCCGAGTCCCTCAGATAAACTCCACGTGTTTGGAATTTGGAGTTTGGAGTTTGGAATTTCTTCCAAGATGAGCTGAGCTGAGTCACTTCCGGCCTGCACAGGGGTAGTCTATTTATCTCTCTGTCCGAGTCCGACTAACCTGATATGAAGTTATCCAGAGAGCAGTGTCCAAATATTTCTGAGTTTGTTGACTTGAAGATCAGTTCAGAGGCTTATTTTATTGTTGATTTGAGAGAAGATCAGAGGAGAAGCAGAAAGTCACCTTTTCACTCCGCCATCTTGGCTCCCTAGACAACTTTTTAAAAATGCATCTTAAAATACAAAAAAGAAATAAAAATTTATACAATCATAAAATTCCACCATAGTTTGTTTATAAAAATATGCAAGTTAACTTTCATATAATAATACATGTATATTTATTTATACCTCTATTCCCCCTATATTTATTTTATATTTTCTAAATGTGGTTGATTTTATTGTTATAGCTGCTTCCATGGTCAATAGTCATCATTTCCCACATGGCTGAAATGTTGGATTTCATGATCTCCAGAAATTCAGCCTTGTACAAGATTAACTCAATTCTGAAATGTATACCTTTTCAATACTCTGACCTTGGGTTTTATCACTTCATGAAAGTTTTCTTTCATATTTCTTCATAGTTGACATTTCTTAACATGTAATAATATTGCTTTGGTTCTTGGCTCTATTCCTCTTCCCCTCTCTCTCCCCCTTAATCCCTTTGAAATTTTCAGAGACAGCAAAAAGTAAATAATGGAAATAATGAGGTGTCAATGTATCAACAAAGCATTAACATTAATTGATAATTTTATGAAATATGAGGGGAAAACAGAATAAATATTTTGATAGTGCCAATTATTTGCCAGATATGGTTCTATTTTATTTTAGAAATAATATCTGATTTTATTTTCATAACAACTGTTAAAATGAAGGGCTATTATTATTCCTATTTTATTATCCCTATTTATTTCATATTTAAGGAAACCAAGGAAAATAGATACTAAGTGACTTAACCAAGATCATACAAGTAGCATTTTAGGCTATATTTAAACTTTGGTCTTCCTGATTCCAGGCCTAGAGCTCTATTCATTTTGCCTCCACCTGCTTCTATGTAAACACCTTTTCTGAGGCATCTGGTGGTTAGAGCAAGGATATTGTTGTCCAGAAAGCTTGAGGGAGAGTCAACTTGCCAGTTCATTACAGTAGTATAGGAGAGAAGTATTGAGGGCTATATGTTACATAAATATCTCAAATTCAACATGGCCCCAAAAGAATTTATTGTCTTCTCCCCTCTCCAAGTTCTTCCTTTTTTTTTTCCAACTTCTTTAAGTGCTTCCATCTTTCCTGTCACAACCTGGGTGGTATCCTTGACTTTTCAATCTCACATATCCAATCTAATCCAAGTCTTAAAGTTTCTACCTTTACCATATTCCTTTTATGTTTTTTTCTACACACAGCTACCAAACTACTATGTGAATAGAAAGAATATAAGAGGGATATTGAAACAATAAAATCTCATGTAAAGGAGACTATATCATCTCACTTCTGAACTAATACAATTAATTGGTGTCATCAGTGCTTAACAGTGTCTGGCATATATTCAGTGTTTAGTAAATGTTTGTTCACTACTGATTGAACAGTAGCATGCTAAGGGGGATGGGAAGCCTAGAAATGTTTCACAAATTCCAGTGCTGGTAAGTATATTATAAGGCTCATTACCTCTGCTGAGATAGCTATTAGTGCAAAGCAATGTAAAAATAATGTACAAAACAAAATTATCTGCTGGATGATAGCCAGATTGTTTTAATCTGGAATATTTGGGTCAGTCAAGCTATGGCTCTGTGAACAGTATGTAATTGGTGAACACAGTCATTGTCATACTATTGACAAGGTTAATTAGATGTGTGTATCTAATGGATCTGTGTTTTTGATGTTCTTTAGAATACCTGAAGGTATTTCTGATCAGTCCTGAAATTTACTAATGGGAAGGGGCCATTTAAACTCTAACAGTGTTTCCTGATCCAAATTGTGTTGCAAAATGGGGAGGAGGAGTGAGAAATGAATGCCTAAATTCTTTACTATGGACCATTCAGTCCTCTGTTGCTTCACCATCCTAAGATTCAAGTGTTTAGGGGTAAGAAAGAAAAAAAAAAGATGAAGCTGAGGAATGCAAGAAAAAGCACACAGGAATAAAAAGGAGAATGAACCAATTTTTAAAGTTTGTGTATTTAAAATAGGGATCACTAGCAGTAAAAAGTTTTATAAATCAGAAAACCTCTTGTGGATTCACAACTGGGGTAATGATTATTCTAGAACCTCCATTAAGTAACCAGAAGATCTGAGAGAGCTTAGAATCTGAGATTTATATATAGCTGGAAGGATCTTTGATAAGAGTCCAACACTCTCATTTTTTTTTTTTTGCTTTTTGCTGAGGCAATTGGGGTTAAGTGACTTGCCCAGGGTCACACAGTTAGGGAATGTTAAGTGTTTGAGACCAGATTTGAACTCAGGTCCTCCTGACTTCAGGGCTGGTGCTCTAACCACTGCGCAACCTAGCTGCCCCTCTCATTTTTAAAATAAGGAATGAGGCCATGCTGAGAGTCACAGAGCTAGTGTTTGAGGGAGAATTCAAATATAAACTTCTTGATTCCAAATCCAGCACTCTAACACACCTTTCTTTCTCATTAGGACTTTCATAATAACCTATGTTGATCTATACTTCTCTTTGGCTTTGGTTTGGTTAAATTAATCTCTTAGATTTGTGTGATCAGATTCGAGTAAAACAGCTCCAGAATTTTTCACATGGAGGTTTGTGGGAGTCAAAATCAAGAGCTTTCTGGTAAAAGAAATAATACTGCATGTAACTAGCAGCAATTTAAGTATCAACAAACTATAGTTAAAATCATATAAGAATTAGCAGCCAAAACTACAAGGATGAGAAAGATTGGAATAGTTTCAGATGAAAAAAGATATACTCAAAGATAACTTATTCAGCAAATTGAGTATAATCTTAAGAAGAAAAATAGACATTTACTGAAATAAAGGATTTTTCAAACATTTCCTAATAAAAAGATCAGATCTTTTGAAACTGAAACACAGGAGTTGATGAAACATAAAAATAGTAATATGAATGAGCAGTCATAAAGAACTAAATAAAGATGAACATTCTAAAACAAAGAGATAATTCATGTGTCTTTTTAAAATCTTATTATCATATAATGGTCATAGAGGAAATGAATGCAAAAAACAGAAACTAGGGATGATTTTTTTTTAAGTACTGATGACCGTAAAAGAAGAAAAGAAAGGTGAAATGAACATAATAAAGAGCAAAAGTAAAGAGGAAGGATAGGATAAATTATTTTATGGATTTCTTAAGGAGTTTAGCTACTAAAGGGAAAAGTTATTAGGTGAAAGCTATCAAGGATGATTGGATAAGTGAATTTTTTTTTTTTTTACTAAGGCAATTGGGTTAAGTGACTTGCCCAGGGTCACACAGCCAGAAAATGTTAAGTGTAGGAGGCTAGATTTGAATTCAGGTCCTCTTGACTTCAGAGCTGGTGCTCTATCCACTACACTAATTAGCTGAATTTTTTTAAAATAGGAGAAATCTAGTCATATTTGTAGGCAGCAGAGAATGAACCAATATATTGATTGAAGATTGATGAGTGAGGATGAGAGAAAAGGCATTGGTCTATGTGAGGGGTGAGGGGAGGGCGCATGGATGGGCATATGATATAAAAAATACAAATTTGTCATCACAAAGAGAAGAGACAAATCTTCATGTGAAACAAGTGAAGGAAGACATAATGGGGGAAGTCATCTGAGTAACTGAGGATGAATAGCACAGGGGAAGTGGGAAGTTTCAGTAAATAGCTTCTTTTTTTCCCTTTCTTTTTGGGAATGAAGTGTGAACCAAGGTCTTCAGTTAAGAGGGTAGAGCAGGAGTTTTTATAGAAAACTTCCTGAGAGCCAAAATATCTAGAATAATTGTTGTAGTGAATGCAATAGTGAATCAATCAGAGAGATATAAAAGGATTGTTTTGCTGCAATGAGTTCAGTTGTGATTGTGTTACATAAATCTATAGTGAACTCAGTCAACATAGTTTTATGGTTTTGGTTTAACAGTTCAGCAGCATCTGAAGAGCAAAATATGTAGATGTTAGGAGTAATCAGAGTTTGAATTTTAGCAAGCCATGATTGGCAATAGCCTAAAAAGGCAAAAAAGATGAATATAAAGTAGTGTAGAGTTGAAGTGATTTACTGAGGGGATAATATTTTTATTGCTCATTGGGAAAGATAATTGCAGAGGGAACTCTGAATAAATCCACAGCTATTATGCTAGCACAGGGCCTTTTAAGACAAGAACTTTTTCCATTAAGGATTCTTTCCTCAGTTGACCTTTTGAGTGAACTTTTTTTGTCCATTTGCTTTTTTATAATCCATATGAAATCTTTCTAGTCTGTGTCTATTTGTGGATGGACAGGAAGACTATAGATTATAGAATATGTTTATCTGTGGATAGTAGAAAAGAATAGGTCAGTTTTCAAGAAGTAGAAGTACTTAATGAAAGTAGGTCCCAAGCTAAGTTAATTAGGCTAATAAAATGCAAGCATTTTATTAAACATTATGTGTTATTTAGCCCATGTACTAATGATACAAAGTGAAAACAAAACAAAACCCTATATGGTAGTGTGACTTTAGTTGTGGCCCATCTCTTTTACATAGCTTTTTTTCCTAGTGGGCATTAGGGTGGTAGACTACAGTGATACTCTGGTCTACCTTGGTTTACTCATTTAGAACTCTTCAAAGAAAAGAGAATCTTAATCAAGGGTCATTACCCTTATTTAAAATGTTTTGATAGTGATATTTCAACATTATTGATTTCCTTTGTAGTTCAAGATATTTCATTTTGTGTATTTAAAAATATTCTGAGAAGGGATGTATAAGCTGTCATTAGACTGCTGAAAGAATTCAAAAAAGGTTAAGAACCTTTAACCAAAGAATCCCAACATTACTCTCACCAAAAGGAATACAAGCTAAAGGTAGCTAGTGATTTTTGTGAGTTTTGATCATAAAGCAATAACAGCATACAAATTTATCTGATTATAAGCTAGTAGGCTAAAACCAAGGGTTTGAATACCTCTTAACACTAAAGTAATTTATTGCAATCTAAGAATGTAATTCAGAAGACTACTATGTCATTTTCCCTACATGGTAAGTATATTTTAGCATATCCTAAACCAAAGACTTGAGATCATAAATCAGTATATGACTTTGAACTTTGTTGGGCTATAATATTTCAGTGATCAAATCATGACATCATTAAACAAGAAATAATATTCTATCTGTGCTTTATTCTAAATCTGAACTTTTCTTTTCATAGCTAAAAAGAAAAATTACTTTACTGACTTGCTCAAACTTTCAGGAACTTCAGAAAATATGGTATTCACAAGTGACAGGAATTATAACAGGAACCTGGTGATTCTATTTTTTTTTATTAAAAGCTTTTTATTTATAAAACATATGAGTGATTTTTCTACATTGACCTTTGCAAAAACTTTTTTTTCCCAAGCTTTTCCCCTTCTTCCCCCCCACCCCCCACCCCCGCCCCTGTGGAATCTAATACATGCTAAATATGATAAATTATATGACAAATCCAATACATGTATACATATCTATACAGTTATCTTACTGCACAAGAAACATCAGATCTAGAAAGAGAAGAAGAAAAAACAATCTAAGAAGGAAACAAATGCATGGAAATATTCACAGAAAGTGTTAAAATGCTGTGTTGTGGTTCACACTCAGTTCCCACAGGCCTCTCTCTGGATGTATATGACTATCTTCATCGCTGACCAATAGGAACTGGTTTGAATTACATCATTGTTGAAGAGAACCATGTCCATCAGAATTGATCATTGTATAGTCTTGTTGCTGTGTATAATGTTCTCCTGAACCTGGTGATTCTTAATGGAAATTACTTGGGCACTACTTAATGCTTATTGAAATTTTATATCACTGTTTAACATATATTGGATTGCCATCTAGGGGAGAGAATAGGAGGAAGGGGGGGAGATTTGGAACACAAGGTTTTACAAGGGTCAAAGTTGAGTTATCCATCCATGTTTTGAAATTATCCATGTTTTGAAAATAAAAAGCTTTAATTAAAAAAAGAAATTTTATGTCATAATATCAGCTTTTGGCATATTTGTTTTCTGCAAAATGTACATACTTCATCTTTATGAAGAACTCTGGTAAAGAATAGCAATTATATAGAAAGCAATTAATTCTTATTAGCCTCTGATACTATAAAACACAACTTACCCAAACAAAGAGATCAAAGATTAAAAGAAAACATAGTATTAATTTTCTTTGCATCTGGAAACAAGGGCATTTTGCCTTTTCCTTATTCAAAGGAACCCCAAAAGATGTTTTGCCATAATAGCAATATTTTACAAAAAATGCATTATTTTAATAGGGAGAACCATTGAACATAGATTTGTGTTACAGTTGGCTCAATACACTTTTTAAATTGGCATGCATTGGGGCACTTAAAATTTATATCTTCATCTGCTCCATTCATTTAGGAGGTCAAATTATCATTACATTTCATTGGTGTGGTGGGTTTTAATTTATTTAACATTTTAATCTTTCATCACTTTTTCATGTAAGAGGATTTAGAGTATATTCAGGATTTGTATAAATCTTTGTGCAATAAATTTATTCTTTTAACAATTTTATGCTTTAATCAGAAATTCATTTAAATGGATTCCACTATATATTACATCCACTTCCCATGCAGCTTTAGGTAAGGCTATAATTGATGCAAAAGAAATGAGTTATTAAAAGAGATAAGAAATATCTGAAATTGTAAAGAATTCAAAAAGTGTGCCATTGTGAGGTCATTATACTTCTCAGATAAGGTAGAAAAGATAAAATAATTAAACATGTTGATCCAAATCCTTGAACACTTTAATTCTTGACGAAATCAAATGCATCTGGCCACATATTTGTCTTTAAAACAAAATTAATTGTTCCAATGCCCCAAGACAGTCTTTACCATGGTTCTGTGGAGATACATGCCCTATAGAGAAGTCTACATTCCTCAAGCAAATTCATTAAATGGCATCCAACTGGCAAAATTAAAATGATAAATATATTAGTTAGTAGAAAAAAGCCAGAACATGGTATAACATGTCATATATTCATGGAATAAATAAAAATCCAAAGGAGTTGGTGATAGAAAGCAGTAAGGAGTATTTCCCTACTAAGTAAAAAGGGGCAAAGATACTTTTTTCTTTTGTGTATATTTCTGAAGTAGTATTTAACCCTGTGAAAAGGAACTGATGCTTTTTCAATCCAATCTCCGTCATACAAGAAAAGTGAAGAACTTCATAAATATTTCTAAAGTCTTTCTAGGTTTGGGTTAAAAGGGTTTTTTTTGCTGTTGTTATTGTTGTTATTGTTTTTTAAAGAAACACAATGTGGAAAATGTGGAAGCTTGACTCTAAGAAGTTTTAATAGAATAAGATGACAATTTTAAAATACTAATTGCATTCTATTATTTCACATTTAAAGATAGTAAGAGGCAAAGAAATAAAGATATTTATTTTCCAATTCCATGAAAAGAGACAATGTCTGAATTAAGAATTGATTTTTCATGCTGTTGTGTTCACATAATCTTAAGCAATCCTTTCCCTTTCCACATATGATTAGGGATAAAATTGATGCATAGACTTAATCATACTTTTGTTAAGTATAGAAAAAATAAGACAGCCTAGATAATTATTCCACCCTCCTTAAATAAATAAATTCATCAAGTAAAGCCCCAGCTCAGTTGTTCACTGAATATGGACAGAACCAGAACAGCTCTTTGGTTGCAAAAAAAAATATTTAGACTGGGTGAAGGCCTTGGCTATCCTTTGGTGCCTATGTGGAGCCACTAAGTAAACTGGAATCAGAGATGTATATTACTGGTGATGAAGTGGAGAAAGTCACTTCTGAGAAGGACTTTTTTGGGAGAAGAGGTGAGTACCTTGACTTTGGCAAAGATTTCCTCTAGATCCCTCAACAACAGAAGACTATTGAGCTTCAACAGTTCAGGCCTGAATGGACCTCAAAGGAGAGATTATCAAAAAATGAATGCATAAGGAATATCTGGGAACAAGGAGTATTCTAACTTCCTTACCATGATGACTGAGTCTGAGGATATGAGTTAAAGTCTAAACAGTGTTTACAAACCACAACATGGTGATCAAGAAAATTTTGTCATTAAGAGAGAGCTAGGTCTCATTGAAGAAAAGATGAAAAGAGTGAGAGATAGAAAGTTTTAAGATTAAAGCAAATTTTTAACTAAGGAAAAAGATCTTCCAGAAAGCACAGTGCAAAGGGTGAGTAGGTTTTGATTTAAGTGTTGTGAGAGTAGTGGTTTAGGTTGAGGGAATGGGAGCAAGAGAGCAGGCATTGAGTGATAGAGAAAGGAGTTTATATGTAAACCAGGAATACAAAATCACTGGGATGGGAAATATGCTAATCATTAAAGAATAAATTGAGGTATATCAACATGATTTTGTGGTGGCTTATTCAGTAAGGACATTTTAACCATGACCATGTTTGAGACCTTCCTCGAAACTCTTTCCTTGGACAGTAGCAGTTAAGTATAATCATATCAGGGAACCTCCAATAGATCCACTGAAATTCTTCAGTTTCTATTTGGTGTTTGTGTGAGTAGATTAATAAGAGAGTAAGCATCTTAAGCTTTAGTACCTTTGCGGGATTTAGGATAACCATCAATAATTGTTAGTAGGGACAAAAAGAAACAAAGTTTCTGAAGACATCCTAGAAAGTTAACATTAAACAAAAATGAGTCCTGGAAAGATTAAAACTATTTCCTTTCCAGAGATATAGATCACTACATTAGCTTTGTCTACAATAAACCTGTATAACTAGTTTTAAGACAGATGGCACATGGTTGCACACAGTACATCAAGAGAGCTAAATATTTTGTAATTTGCAATGCTAAATTTCTGAGATTATTCCTGATCTCATCACTCAGGTGAGTGATATGGAACTGTCAACATCAATAAAGTCCCATTCTCTATTCCTATGACTGAGACTAGACAAGAACAGTTAATTCCTTTGAAGAAATCCAGCATACCTTCATTCCTTCCCCAGAACTACCAGATCTTTCCTTCATATTGCCATAGATTAGTAGTCAGATATCTCAAAGAAGCAACATTTTCTGAGTGTATTGAAGAGAAATGTTGACAACAGTAGACAAGACCACAATGACAGAGGTCCTAGACTTTACAAAGACATGGATGAAAATTGAAAGGTAGGAAATAAACCTTTAAAAATATAGTAATTTTTTTGGGGGGGAAAGTGAACCCAAGAGGGTAGAGTGATAGAAAACAATTCAAAGAACTCCTCTTAATGAACTTTTCCTAACAGATCTAGTAAATGTACTAGATTGAATCCAGAAAAAAAGTCACTGTGAGTTCTTTGTCATAATATATGCCAAGCTTAGCATAGACAGACAGAAAAGTGCACATACAATGAGGACTGAGTTAGGTCAAGAGTATGAATATCACGGTGTTATTCTTGGGTAAAGAGGCCTAATATATCAAGAAAAAGGGAATTTCAGAATCATCAGCAGTGTGAGGGGTCAGCTCTCAGGAGCAAAGCAGCATCTCATTCCCATCATCTAGAACATCCTGTAGAGTAAAAATCAGGAATTCCTGCCCAAAAAGATGTTCTAGATGATGCCATTTGAATGGCAGTATTTTATCTTGTAGGTCAGTAGTGTCAAAATTAAATAGAAATAGGACCACTAAACTATACATAAGGATAGCTACAGGCCACATATTGACTTATAAAATCACATATTTACATTCTATTACATTTTAATTTACTTTATTAAATATTTCCCAATTGTATATTAATCTAATTTGGGCTGCATTTGGAATCACTGCTGGCCACAATGTTGTATGTTGGCCACTTGACACCTCTTTTTTGATGGGGAGTCATTGTGGCTTTTTTAATTGGAGGGTGACATAGCTGGATTTACTTTAGGAAGATCATTTTGGAAGCTGAGTGGAGGAGCAAGAAAAAGATATGTGATAGACAGACAATTGCAATAGTTTGGGTATGAATTGCTGAAGACCTGCAAAAGAATGAAGACATATACAAGGAAGGGGTCATATATAAGAAATGTTATGAAGTCAAAATCAGCAGGCCTTGGCAACATATAGAATATATGGGGGTTTGTGAGAGTGAAGAGCTGAAGATGTCAATCAAGTGAAACCCACCCTAAAATGAAGAGGTGTACAAACTGGATTGAGAGCACAAAAGTTTTATTGCAAGGAAAATCAGATACTAATCTTGAAGCCACTAGTACAAGATACAAAGAATCCCATAGCCTAAGAGGAGCAGGGATATTTATGCTTGAAAACCACAAATGGGAAGTTTAGGAAATGGTTTTGTAAAAGAATGGATACTTTTCCCCAGAAATATATAGACATAGAAGAAGGGTATTTTGCAGGAACAGTTCAGTGCAACACTGTTTTGGCCAGTTTGGAGGATTACAGTTTGGCAAAATCAGCCAATGAATATTAGCAAAGGAGGGTGGGAGCGAGCAAGGCTCACTGCCAGCTCCTTATTGGTTCCTTTCAGGAAAGAGACAATTGGGGGGAAAGATATGATGAATTCAGTTTTGGACATGTTGAGTTTAAGTTGTCTGAAGGACATCCAGTTCAAGATTCCAGTAGGATGTTGGAGATTTGAAGTTGGGACAGAAGTTAGGGTTAGGAAATAAAGAATTAGTTATCCTAACTGTGAATGTGAATGGGATGAACTCTCCCATAAAGCAGAAGCAGATAGCAGACTGGATTAAAAACCAGAATCCCACAATATGTTGTCTACAAGAAACACATCTAAAACATAGTGACACATGTAGGATGAAGGTAAAAGGCTGGAGCAGAACCTATTATGCTTCAGGTGAACAAAAAAAAGCAGGGGTAGCAATCCTTATCTCAGATCCAGTAAAAGCCAAGATAAATCTAATCAAAAGAGATAAGGAAGGAAACTATATTTTATTAAAGGGTACCGTAGATAATGTAGAAATATCAATACTAAATATATATGCACCAAGTGCAATAGCATCCAAATTCCCAGGAGAGAAATTAAGAGAGATGCAAGAAGAAATAGACAGCCAAACAATACTAGTGGGGGATCTCAACCTTGCTCTCTCAGAATTAGATAAATCAAACCACAAAATAAATAAGAAAGAAGTTAAGGAGGTAAACAAAAGGTAAGAAAAGTTAGGTATGATAGATCTATGGAGAAAATTGAATGGTGATAGAAGGGAGTATACTTTTTTCTCATGGGTTCATGGAACTTATACGAAAACTGACCGTGTGTTAGGGCATAAAAACCTCAAAATCAAATGCAGAAAGGCAGAAATAGTAAATGCATCTTTTTCAGATCATGATTCAATAAAAATCACATGCAATATTAGGCCAGGAGAAAATAAACCAAAAGTTAATTGGAAATTAAATAATCTAATCCTGAAGAATGAATGGGTGAAAGAGCAAATCATAGACACAATCAATAATTTCATCCAGGAGAATGACAATAAGGAGACAGCATATCAAAATTTGTGGGATATGGCTAAAGCTGTTATAAGGGGCAATTTTATATCTCTAGATGCTTACTTGCATAAAATAGAAAAAGAAAAGATCAACGAATTGGGCTTATTATTAAAAAAAACTAGAAAAAGAACAAATTAAAAACCCTCAATTAAATACCAAATTGGAAATTCTAAAAATAAAAGGAGAAATTAATAAAATTGAAAATAAGAAAACTATTGAATTAATAAATAAAACTAAGAGTTGGTTCTATGAAAAAACTCACAAAATAGACAAGCTTTTAGTTAATTTGATAAGAAAAAGAAAAGAGGAAAATCAAATTGTTGGTCTCAAGAATGATAAGGAAGAACTTTCCTCCAATGAAGAGGAAATTAGAGCAATAATTAGGAGTTACTTTGCCCAACTTTATGCCAGTAAGTTTGATAATCTAAATGAAATGGAGGAATATCTACAAAAATATAGATTGCCCAGATTAACAGAAGAGGATATAAACTATTTAAATAGCCCTATATTAGAAAAAGAAATAGAACAAGCTATTAACTAATTCTCTAAGAAAAATCTCCAGGGCCAGATGGATTTACATGTGAATTCTGCCAAACATTCAAAGAACAATTAATTCCAATACTATATAAACTATTTGAGAAAATAGGGACAGAAGGTATACTGCCAAATTCCTTCTATGAGACCAATATGGTGCTGATAGCTAAACCAGGTAGGGTGAAAACAGAGAAGGAAAACTACAGACCAATTTCCCTAATGAATATTGATGCAAAAATTTTAAATAAGATATTAGCAATGAAATTACAGAAAGTCATCCCCAGGATAGTACACTATGACCAAATAGGATTTATACCAGAGATGCAGGGCTGGTTCAATATTAGGAAAACTATCAGCATAATTAATTATATTAATAACCAAACTAACAAAAAACATATGATTATCTCAATAGATGCAGAAAAAGCATTTGATAAAATCCAGCACTCCTTCCTATTAAAAACACTAGAGAGTATAGGAATAAATGGGCTTTTCCTTAAAATGATCAGTAGCATCTATAAAACCATCAGCAAACATCATATGTAATGGAGACAAACTAAAACCATTCCCAATAAGATCAGGAGTAAAACAAGGCTGCCCACTGTCATCATTACTATTTAATATTGTATTAGAAATGTTAGCTTTTTTTTTTTTTTTTTTTTTTTTTTTTTTTTTTTTTT
>JAJPUD010002695.1:205722-274771 GCA_023553655.1 Myrmecobius fasciatus | reverse complement strand
TTTTTTTTTTTTTTTTTTTTTTTTTTTTTTTGCTTTTTGCTTTTTTTGCTGAGGCAATTGGGGTTAAGTGACTTGCCCAGGGTCACACAGCTAGGGAATGTTAAGTGTCTGAGATCAGATTTGAACTCACATCTTCCTGAGTTCAGGGCTGGTGCTCTATCCACTGCGCCACCTAGCTGCCCCAGAAATGTTAGCTTTAGCAAAAAAAGAAGAAAAAGAGATAAAAGGAATTAGAGTAGGTAATGAGGAAACCAAATTATCACTCTTTGCAGATGACATGATGGTATACTTAGAGAACCCTAGAGACTCAACTAAAAAACTACTAGAAACAATTCACAACTTTAGCAAAGTGGCAGGATTCAAAATTAATCCACATAAATCATCAGCATTTTTATATGTTACCAACAAAATTCAGCAGCAAGAGATACAAAAAGAAATTCCATTCCAAATATCGGATCATAGGATAAAATATTTGGGAATCTATCTGCCAAGGAAAAGTCAGAAACTGTATGAACTAAACTACAAAACACTTTCCACACAAATAAAATCAGACCTAATCAATTGGAAAAACATTAAGTGCTCATGGGTAGGCAGAGCGAATATAATAAAAATGACAATACTAACCAAACCAATCTACTTATTTAGTGCCATACCAATCAAACTCCCAAGAAATTATTTGACAGATCTAGAAAAAATAGTAGCAAAGTTCATTTGGAAGAACAAAAGGTCAAGGATTTCAAGGGGATTAATGAAAAAAAGGCAGATGAAGATGGCCTTGCTGTACCAGATCTAAAACTATATTATAAAGCAGCAGTCATCAAAACCATTTGGTACTGGCTAAGAAATAGAGCAGTCGATCAGTGGCATAGGATAGGTTATCAGGACAATCTAGGCAATAACTTTAACAATTTAGTGTTTGATAAACCCAAAGACCCCAGCTTTTGGGATAAGTACTCACTATTCAGCAAAAACTGCTGGGAAAATTGGAAACTAGTGTGGAAGAAATTAAGGCTTGACCCATAACTAACACCACATACCAAGATGAGGTCTAAATGGGTTCATGATCTAGATATAAAGAGTGATTTTGTAAGCAAGGTAGAGGAACATAATTTACCTCTCAGACCTGTGGAGATGGAATAAATTTATGTCCAAAGAAGATCTGGAACTCCTAATTGATCACCAGATGGATAATTTTGATTATATTAAGTTAAAAAAGTTTCTGTACAAATAAAACTAATGCAGACAAGATTAGGAGGGAAGCATCAAATTGGGAAATCATCTTTACATTTAATGGTTCTGATAAAGGCCTCATTTCTAAAATATATAGAGAATTGTCTCATATATATAAGAATTTAAGCCACTCTTCAATAGATAAGTGGTCAAGGGTTTATGAACAGACAATTTTCAGATGATGAAATTAAAACCATCTCTAGTCATATGAAAAGTTGCTCCAAATCACTATTGATCAGAGAAATGCAAATTAAGACAACTCTGAGGTACCACTACACACCTGTCAGATTGGCTAAAATGACAGGAAAAGATAACAATGAATGTTGGAGGGGATATGGGAAAACTGGGACACTAATACATTGTTGGTGGAACTGTGAACGGATCCAACCATTCTGGAGAGCAATTTGGAGCTATGCTCAAAAAGTTATCAAACTGTGCATACCCTTTCACCCAGCAGTGTTTCTATTGGGCCTATATCCCAAAGAGATCTTAGAGAAGGGAAAGGGACCCACATGTGCAAGAATGTTTGTGGCAGCCCTTTTTGTAGTGGCTAGAAACTGGAAACTGAAGGGATGCCCATCAATTGGAGAGTGGCTGAATAAATTATGGTATATGAATGTTATGGAATATTATTGCTCTATAAGAAACGACCAGCAGGACGATTTCAGAGAGGCCTGGAGAGACTTGCATGAACTGATGCTGAGTGAAACGAGCAGAACCAGGAGATCATTATACACTGTAACAACAATATTACATGATGATCAATTCTGATGGCCATGGCTCTCTGCAACAAAAAATTGTCTCAAACCAGTTCCAATTGTTCACTGAAGAAAACCATATACACCCAGAGAGAGGGATATGAAATATGGACCACAATGTAACATTTTCATACTTTCTATTGATGTTTGCTTGCATTGTGTTTCCTTTCTCTGATTTTCTTTTTTTTTTCTTGTAGATAGGATTTTTCTTGCACAACTTGTCAAGTATTTGAAAATTATTAACATGTAGTAGACTTCCTGCTATCTAGGGGAGGGGAGGGGACTGAGGGTAAAATTTGTAATGGAAAGCTTTGTAAAGATCAATGCTGGGGAACTACCCATACATATGTTATACAAATAAAAAGCTTTAATAAAAATTAAAAAAAATAGATTTGAGGAGTGTAAGAATAGAGATAGAATTTTACCATTTGAATTGGTAAAGAATCATAAGAGAAGAGAGCTTTAATCAGAAATATGACCTTAGCAAATGGGCATGACTTTAATAAATATCCAGGAAAGGATACTGTGAAGGAACTTTCCTTTCAGTAGTAGAACCAGAAGAGAGTGGTGACCCAAAGACATAGAAAAATAGGAGAGCATCAAAGAAAAAAGGGTGATTGACACTATCAAAGGCTATATAGAGGTCAAGAAGAATGAAAATTGAGAAAATGGCATTAGTTTTGGCAACTGAGAGATTACTGAGGCCTTTGAAGATAGCAGTTTCAGTTGAATATTGAGGTTAATAGACAGGTTATAAGAGAATTAAAAAAAGGAGAGAAGATACTTGTAGATTAACTTTTTGAGAAGTTTAGCTACAAAAAGCAGTAGAGATAGGAAATGATAGGAGGGATTGATAGAACCAGTAAAAGTTTTTTGAGAATGTTGGACACAGAGTTATCATAACAAGTTGAAGTGGGCATAGGGCAATGTAATCTCCCTTTGTGAGTATGAAACATTTGCTTTACTCAAATGAGGATTCCCTTAGTCAATGTAATAGTAACTCTGAGACACTGGATGAAGGTGAGGGATAATCCTAAACCAACTTAAAAAGGAGACATGGTAGCCCCTCATCAGAACTGCTAAAGGGGCAAAATTTTAGTATCACTCCTTAAGGGACTTCCAAGGATGCAGAGATTTTAGGTGTTGAGTTGAGGTACATTGATTGATGATACAGGACAAGCCTCAGTATGAACATTAGTACAGGAAAAGGCCACATACAAGTAATAACATCTTAGTTACCTTATTATAGTTGATTATCATCTGCAATTTTTTTTTAGTGATTTTTTTGAAAATGTCATCATCTAGTGTTCTGTTTCTGATATTTCCGGTACTGTTCCAGTTCATTGTTACCATTGTCCATTAGGAAATCCTATAAATAGTCTCTAATATTATCCACAATATGGGAATGTCATTTTAAAGTGGAGTCTTAAGTTTTCCTGGTTATCCTGATACTACACTCCTTCAGAAGACTGCCACATTTTTCAGTCCACCCCTATCCTTGCCCTTTTAGATGTCTTTCCATTGTTGTTTTTCTTTTATATACTTAAGTCTCTTTTTCAGTTCTCTTTTTCAATAATTAAAAAAAATTATCAAGCACCTAATATATATCAGCACTATGGTAAGCAAAATGAATACAAAGAAAGTAAAAGAAAAAGTAGCTTACAGTCTAATGGAAAAGAGCATACAAATAACTTTATATATAAGACATTTACAAGAAAATGGGAGCTAATCTTTAGATGGAAAGCATTAATTTTTATTTATTAAAGCTTTTTATTTGTATAACATATGTATGGGTAGTTCCCCAACAATGATCTTTACAAAGCTTTCCATTCCAAATTTTACCCCCAGTCCCCTCCCCTCCCCTAGATGGCAGGAAGTCCACTACATGTTAATAATGTTGAAATGCTTGAGAAGTTATGCAAGAAACATCCTATCTACAAGAAAAAAAAAGAATCAGAAAAAGGCAACACAATGCAAGCAAATGTCAATAGAGATCATGAAAATGTTACATTGTGGTCCATATTTCATTTCGCTCTCTCTGGGTGTATATGGTTTTCTTCAGTGAACAATTGGAACTGGTTTGAGACAATTCTTTGTTGCAGAGGAAAGCATTAATATTAAGGCAGATTAGAAAAGACTTCTTGTAAAAGGAGGGACTTAAGTTGAAACTTGAAGGAAGTCAGGGAAGCCAGAAGATAAAGATGAAAAAAAAATTCTATTATTTGGGAAAGTCAGTGAAAATGCTCAGAGTTGAGAGAGGGACTTTTTAAGTTCTTAGTTGTTCACTAGTTGTACTAAAGTCATTTTGATAGAAGACAGATAAGTGATACAGTGAATAGAGGTTTGGGCTTGGAATCAGAAAGACCTGAATTCAAATCTGGCCTCAGACACTTAGTAGTTGTGTGATCTTGGGAAAATCGTTAATCCTGTTTGCCTCAGTTTTCTCTTCTGTAAAATGAGCTAGAGAAGGAAATGGCAACCCACTCCAGTATCTCTGCCAAGAAAATTCCAAATGGGGTCACAAAGAGTTGGACATGACTTAAAAATATATAGACATATAAACACATAAACATATATACATACACACATACTTTCTTTTTCTGAGATTGACTACTTAAGACATCTATTTGTTCTGTAAGCTTGGTTACTTTATATTTTTAAGGATATTCTCCTATTCCTTTTGTGTTTTCAGTTTTGTTATCATATTACTGTGCATAATTGCATAATGGGTTTTGATCATTCTTTTATTCTAGTTTTGTTGTGATTTTGCTTGATATTTATTATGTTGATTTAATTTTCAGATTGGCTAAAAATTTAAAAATTTAATTAGTATTTTTTAAAGTGAGTTTTTTGTTTAATTAATCATTTTCATTTTTGTTTCCAGTTTATTATATATTTTCTAATTTTAGGTATTTTCTCTTTTTTCTTATTTTAATTTTGTTTATTTTTGAATTTCTCATTTTTTCTGTGTATACTTAGTTTACTAATCTTTTCTTTTTTTTTTTCTGTTAATGTATGTTTCTAGGCATATGACTTTTCTCCTGAGGAAAGCTTTATCTCCATCCCAGAAACTTAAGTGTGCTGTTTCATCATTATTATTTTATTTCACACAATTATTGTTTCTACAATTGATTGATTATTCAGGATTTTTATTATCAAGTCTTCTTTTGGGTCTATATCTTTTATTGGTGGTCTTTGAATCAATGATTGTTTTTGCTGTGAAATAGTCTGTAAGTGATATATTTGCTATTTCTCTCTTTTTACTTTTTAAAGTCTATCCATTTATAAATTGTGAATTTTTGCAAAAATTCCATGTAGTAATGAGAAAAGTATATACTCTAGCAGTCCCATTCAGAAGTTACCATAAGTCTTTTAGCTTTAGTTTTCCCCAGCAATTTTTCAGTCCTGTATTTTCCCTTTCCCTTTTATATTATTCAAAAATAAAAAGAGGGCATTAAAATCCCCTGTCACTCCCCACCCCGCCCCAGTTAATTAATTAATTAATGCCTCACCTATTCTCACATAGACTCTCTTTTACAGTCTACAGGAGTTATTTCCCCTTCCTTGTTAACATTTCCTTTGACTAAAGTACATAACATGTTTCACATTATCTCCTATCTACTTTCCCTTTTCATGTACATTTCTGTTTTGCAAGTTAATCTCACAAAAATCATTGACACACCTGCAGGCAGCTACGATATATATTTAGACCACCATCACCACTCTTTAGCTTCTGCTTTTTTTCTTGTCTCTCATGTGCATTTACAAAGAAATATTTTAATGGTCTCTGTTATTTTGGGGTTGTTATATTTAATTGCTGCATTTGAATACTTTTAAAATATTTCTATTGATAATGGTGTCTGAGAAGCATATAATCTCTTTAGTTTTGGTTTTCTTTCTATGATCATTTTGAACACTTGCTTATTATTGAATCTTTTGTCCATCTTTTTTGACATATTTGGGCTCATATTTGCTTTATAGGTCATCTTGAATTGCATCTTAAAGCCAATTGATTTTCAAAACACCTGCTACTGGGGCAGAGTGAAGGGCAACTGTAAGAAGGTTCAATACTAATAAATTTGTCTAGGTCAAAGGCAAAAGGAAGTTTGGTTATGAATGTCTGGCAATGGAAGGACACTGCAATGTGGTAAAGATTAATATTGCATGGGAACCTGGAATATAAGATCTATGAACCAAGGTAAGCTTGATGTGGTTGAACAAGAGACATTTGATTAAACATTTGGATGTCAGTACATTTAAACAGGTGGATTTAATCTAGGTGAACATTACATCTACTGCTGTGGTCAAGAATACTTAAGAAGAAATATCCATAATCATTAACAAAAGGATGAAAAAAGCAGTACTGGGATATAATTGTAAAAACAACAACATGATATTTGCTTGAAACCAAGGCAAGCCAATCAACATCAGAGTAATATAACTCTATGCTCCAACCACTTGTACAGAAGAGGCCAAAGTTAATCAGTTCTATAAAGATCTACAACATCTTGTAGAAATAGCAATCTCCAAAAATGTTACATTCACCATATGGGACTAGAATGCTAAAGTAAGAAATTAAAAGGTAACTGGATTAACAATTTGTCTTGGGTACAAGAATACTTGTCATTCCCCAATTGATAAATGGTCAAAAGATATAGACAATTTTCAGATGAAGAAATTAGAGCCATATATCAAAAAAATGCTCTAAATCACTATTGATTAGAGATATGTAAATTAAAACAACTCTGAGATGCCACCTCACACCTCTCAGGTTGGCTAAGATGACAGGAAAAAAGTAATGATAAATGTTGGATGGGATGTGGGAAAACTGGGACACATGCATTGTTGGTGGAATTGTGAACTGATCCAACCATTCTGGAGAGCAATTTGGAATTATGCCCAAAAGGCTATAAAACTGTGCATGCCCTTTGACCCAGCAATGTCACTACTGGGTCTGTATCCCAAGGAAATCATAAAGGGATTTCCATGAGGGAAAGGGACTCAAATATGCATGAATATTTGTGGCAGCTCTTTTTGTGGTAGCAAAGAATTGGAAAATGAGTATATGCCCATCTGAAGATAGTGGAATATTATTGTTCCATTAAAAATGAACAAATTGATTTTAGAAAGATCTGGAAAGCCTGGAAAGATCTACATATACATGAACTGATGCTGAGTGAAACAAGCAGGAACAGGAATACACTGTACACAATAACAGCAAAATTATGTGATGATAAACTATTAAAGACTTCGTTCTTCTCAGTGGTTTAATGATCCTAGACAATCTCAATAAACGTTGGATAGAAAATGCCATCTGCGTCCAGAAAAAGAACTATGGAGACTGAATGTAAATCAATATATGCTATATTCACTTCTTTTTTCTGTTTTTTTCTTTCCATTGATTTTTCTCTTTTGTTCTGAATTTTCTCTCCCAACATGATTCATAAAGAAATGTGTATTTAAAAAGTTAATATAAATATATAACTAAAAATAAATAAAAAGAATTAAGTAGAAAAAAATTTGGCCTCGGAGTACAAAATGAAGTCGAGGAGAGGATAATAGAGTTTTTTTTTTTCTCAAAATAACACATTGGTCATAGCAAACACTATTTTTAACAACCCAAAAGGCAGCTGTACATGTGGATGTCACTAGATGATCAATATAGACATCTGATTGACTATAAGCTTTCCAGATAAAGGGGGAGAAGCTCTTTAAAATCAGTTAAAACAAAATTTCTAGCTGACTGTGGCTCAGGTCATGGACTTCTTAATAAAAAAAAATTCAATTTAAATTGAAAAAACTAGAAAAACCAAGAAATTGTATAAGTAAGACCTAAAAAGTATCCCTTATAAAATTATGAATAGATAAGGAATTATATCTGGGTAGATAGAGGGCCTGAAGAATTATGCACATAGATTCACAATATTGTACAGAAAGTAGCAAAAAAATTTCCAAAAAAAGAAGAATAAGAAATAAAATGGCTGTCTGAAAGGTAAAGGAGAAAGGGAAATATATACACAATTGAAAGCAGAATTCCAGAGAATGGTAAAAGCAATAGAAGAAAACAAAAGGTTGGGAAAGATAGATGATCTTTTCAGGAACCAGGGGATCTCAAGGGAATATTTCATGTACAAACAGGCTTGATAAAAGACAAAAAAGACAAAAAAAAAGATTTAACAGAAGAAAAAGAGTTATCAAGAATGTCCAGAAAAACTATACAAGAAAGATGCAGCATCACTGACAACCACAATGCTATGTTTACTGATCTAGAGTCAGACATTTTGGAGAATGAAGTTAAGTAGGCCTTAGAAAGTATTACTAACAATAAGGTTAGTGGAGATGACAGAATTCACCTAAATCCTAAAAGATGATGTTGAAATGCTGCATTCAATATGGCAACTAATTTGGAGAACTCAAAAATGACCACTGGATTTGAAAAGATAAGTTAATGAGCCAATCTTAAAAAAAAGGGCAATGTCAAAGAATTTTCAAATTACCAATCAAGAATCTTTATTTCATTTTCCAACAAGGTAATTCTTAAGATTCTGCAAGCTAAATTTCAGTATCTGAACAGAAAATTACCAGAAGAGCTAGAGATCAAATTGCCAACATTAACTGGATTATGGAAAATTCAAGGTAGTTAAAATAAACAAACATCTACTTCTGCTTCATTGATTACTCTAGAGCCTTTGGCTGTGTGGATCACAGCAATTTTTGGCAAGTCCTTAAAGAGATAGGAGAACCAGATCATTTTACTTGCATCCTAAGAAACCTGGGGTCAAGAAACAATAGTTAGAACCAAACATGAAACAATTGATTAGGTTAAGATTGGAAAAAGAATATGACAAGGCTGTATATTGTCATCTTATTTATTTAAGTCATTTGCATATGATATCATGAGAAATGCCAGGCTGGATGAATCAAAAGTCAGAATTAAGGTTGCTGGTAGAAATATCAACAATCTCAGATGTGCAGATAATTGCATTCTACTAGCAGAAAATAAATAATTAAGAAGCCTTTTGATTATGATGTAAGGAAAGTATAAATGCTGGCTTGAGGTTTAATATAAAAAAAAAAAACAAACCAAATCAAAATAAAACCCTAAGATTCTGACAACTGTTTCAATCACTTCCTGACAAATAGAGGGGGAAGAAGTGGAAGCAATGTCTAATTTTATATTCTTGGGCTCAAAGTTCAAAGTAGATGGCAACTTCAGTCATCAAATTAACTCACTTGCTGCTTAGAAGAAAAAAATTGGCAAATCTGAATAGCACATTGAAAAACAAAGACATTATCCAGCTGCCAAAGGACTGTGTAGTCAAAGTTATGGTTTTTCTAGAAGCAATGTATAATTATGAGAGTTGGACTATGAGGAAAGCTGAATAGTGATGGAGAAGACATTTGAGAGAAATTTGGCCAGCATGCACATAAAATCAGTCAATACTTAAAGAAATTGATTCAGATTGTTCATTGAAAAGTCAAAAACCAAATGAGAAGACACGCCTCTCTGATGCTGGGAAAGATTGAAGGCAAAAGGAAAAGGAGATGGCGAGGATAAGATGGATAGGTACTGTTATGGAAACAATGAACTTCATCATAGACAAGAAACAGAGAACGTTAGAAGACAGAGGTGTGCTATGGTCCATTAGTCATGAAGAGTAAGAAATCACTGAACAACTGAACAACAATTGGCTAATAATGCCTGAGTCCATTACTGTTGTAACTCTAACCAGGGGCAAACTCACAGATATCTTTCTCTTACCCATTCTCTTACAGAATTTATAGAGCCTAGACCAGGACAGTAGTGGTCAGACTATATTCCCTTTATTAAACTACATAGTGAACACTGAAAATTTCCTGGTCACCAGTCTGAGTTGTCCTTGAAATTCAATATCACAAAAAATCAACATCAGGAACTTGGAGATATAAATATAGTCCAGATATTCTATCCAGAGGTGTATGAAACATGGTCAAAGCACAAAGTCTGAAGTCAAATAGGAAGTTGAAATAATGGGCAAACAAATGAAGAATTCATCATTAAAAAACTATTATGATGACAACAACCCTCAAGAAACAAACCCTCAATAAAAGAATCACTCCAAAACATCTACAATACATGCTCAAAGCACAGCTTGGGCACAAGTTCAATAAGAATTCTTGGAACAGATAATGAAAGATTAAAAGAACAATAATTGAAATTATTTTAAAAACCAAATGAAAGAACTGAAAGGGGAAAATTGGGGGAAAAATGAAAGCAATGGAAGAAAGAACTAGAAAGAAAATTAGTAGCTTAGATAAAATCTTATTCAAGAAATTCCTTGAAAATTAGAATAGACCAAATAGAAAGTAATAATATCATGAGACAACAAGAAATAATGTGATGTTTGAAAAGTTTGAGAAACAGTTTCTAGTTCTAGAAACAGTTTGAAAAGTTTGAGAAACAGTAATCATTTTGATAAGAAGACTATTACGCTTATTACTAAAGTGAGCTCAGTGACACTCTCAAATATCTTGGTGCTGACTTCACAGTTTATATGATCTTGGAAGAAGGGGTAGTCTTTAGGATCGCAATCAACTCTGATTGGTTAACAATTAATGAGAAAATGAATATTACAAAGAAGGTCTTGGGTATGTAACTTGGATCACCTAAATCTTGGTCAAAGACACATCAGTTTTCATATTACCAGTGTGAGTAGGCACAATGAGCAGAAATCCTCTCATCAGTTCAAACTTAGAATTTCTTTCACTGTCTGATTAGTTTTTTGGCCTGGGTAAATCTTTGTGAAAGATTTCCCACTTTAGTTGCTTTCTGGATGAATAAGTAGTAAAGGAAGAAAACCCCTGTTGTGATTAAATAGTTATTATACAAGAGAAAAATCATTTTTTCTTAATAATGAAGTAAAGCTAAAAGGCTAAAAATATAAGTAAACAAAAGTATTACATAGCAAAAACAGCTCATTGGGGAAATAGAGCAATGAGAAATAATTTAAGAATCACTGTACTATGAGGAAATTTTGTAACCCCAAATCAAAAATAAAAACCTTTAGAAATTGCATTTTTAGAAGTAAAAAAAAAAAAGAAAACTGTCCAGATATCTTAGACATAGAAAACAAAGTGAAAATAGTAAGAATATTTTGGTAGAATCCTGAAAGAAACTCCAAAAAGATGATGCACAGGAATGATATAGCCAAAATTCAGGACTTTTATTTTAAACCAAAACAAACCAATTCAAAAACAAAACAAAACAAAACAAAAAACCCCAAACAAAACAAAAAACCTACAAGCAGCTAAAAACAAAGATTTCAAGTACAAAGAAACCACGATAAGAATCACTAATATTTAGCTGCCAACACCATAAAGAAGTGAAGAATTTAGAAATTTCTGAAGGCAAAGAGGATATGGGTTTACAGCAGAATAACCTACCCACCAAAACTGAGTCATTTTGCTAATTATATCTTTCTATCTGTGGGAAAAATGAATTTTTAATGAAATAGAGAACTTCCAAGAATCTTGATGAAAAAAAAATCAGAGCTGTGTGATGATATAGATATTTCTTAGAATCTTTATTTGCATCCAGAATTATGATGTGGGACTAGTACCTTGGTTTTTCCATGTTTTCTTGATTATAGAAGAATAAAAGGGAGGATTCTGGGAAGATGGCCAGTAGGTCAGAAAATTCCAAGATCTCCAGATTTCCTTCACAAACAGAACAAAATTGCTCCTCAGGGGAAACATATAGCAGTGAGAAACAAATAAGACTAGGAAAGAACAGAGGGAAAAAGGACCCCAGGATCAGGACCTGAGTTTAGCTGGTGTGAAACACAAATACTGTCTCAGGCTAGCTCCTTAGAAAGAGCAAGCAGGGAACTCTGGGACTAGCTGAGTTTGGAGGTAGCCTTAGCCCCAAACTTTCATGACCTGGATAGCCTGAAGAGTCAGGGATCTGAGTCCCAAAAGACTGAGAAAAGTTTGACTGATAAGGAATGCCTAGCCCAGCTTTGCTGCTGAGACTTGGCCTTAGGAGAAAAGAAACCAGCACACCCTGTGAGTGCAAAAGCAGTGTGGCAGGGAAGCTATTGGCTGCTGGCATTTCTAGGAGAATGAAGTTCTTGGTTTGGAGTTCCAAGTCAGAGGGCAGAACTATAGGCACCATCTCACAAACCTAGGATTAGAGGTGATTACACTAATGAGTTCTTATTAAAAAAAAATTGAGCAAAGGAGAAAGAATCCAAGCGTAGAAAATTACTGTAGGAATAGGGAAGGCTGGGGTTCATCTTCAGAAGAGGACATTGAAATAAAAAAGACCTCTCCTATTCCAAAGAGTAATATTTAATGTCTACCTGCCCAGAAAGAATTTATAGAACTAAAAAAACTTTAAGAACAAAATGAGATTGAGGAAAAACTAAAAAAAAAAAAAAAACTAAGTACATAAGAACCATCCAAGAAAAACAAGATTATTAAAAGTCAACCAACTAGAAAAGAAAATCCATAATCTTAAGGCAAATTCAAATATGCTAAAGCTACAATAGGAATTGTACAGGATTTTTCAGCAGCTACAACAGAAGACCATACATCCTGGAATATTACATATCAACAATAAAAACTTCTTGGCCTAGGGCCAAAAATTATATCCAGGAAAATTAAGCATAATATTGAATGAAGAAATGAATATTCAACGAACTCTCAGATTTTAAAAATTTTGTCTCAACCAAACCTGAATTCAATAGAAAATTTAACATATAAGAGCCAACATCAAAACTAATATCAAGGACAAACTGTTTATGTTTTATATATGGAACTGTAAACCATATGCCTAAGATTGATATCAGTAATTGGGTAGTCCAAAAGAAAGATTGGGGCAGAGCTGAGTATGATCTGATCTGACTTTAAAAAGTAAAACCATCTAGGAAAAGGTAAAAATAATAATTATATTTTATGAATGAGATGCAGAGGAAGAACTGACACCAAGGAATTAGATGGGAGAGGAGGGATGGTAGTTCTGAAAACTTATTCACATTGGGAATGAGTTAAATAAAAAACAATACATATATAGTTCCCTATATACACACAGAAACACACACATATATACACTCACATATATCATAAAGGATATAGTACCTTCCAAAATATATAAAGAAATAAAGGGGGAGGGAACAGGATAAAGTGATATATACAAGGGTGTGTAGATATACAATGGGACAAGGTATATAAATTAATGGGAAAGTGATAAAGAGGAAGGGAAATGGTGGGGGGAGAAGATAACAAAGGGATCTGTGGGTAGGGAGAGGTTAAATAATAGCAAACAAAGCAAGTTAAGGAGTAGCACTAAAGCAGAAGAGAGAACAGGGATAAGAACTAAGAGGCATACACAAATACAAATAATAATAATCAGGAGTAGAATTCATTAGAAATGCAAAATTAGGGCTAATAATCATTGATCTCAAAGTCAAATTCAAGATTCATTCAAGAGTGAAGTTTTCATTATATGCCAGCCATATTAATATTGTTCTAGATTAATGTCTTTGCATGTGTAAATACCTATGTAGGTGTATATATATGTGTGTGTGTGTGTGTGTGTGTGTGTGTATGTAGGTATATATATGTCTGTGGGGGTATATATACGTTTACATATATATGTGTGTTTGTAGACAACACATAAATATGCACTTGTTTAACTTGGGAAAGGTGGGCCTTTTGAAAGAAGAAAACAAGAATAAAGAAAAAAGTACATAGCAAAGAACATAAGCACAACCTACAAGGAAGCAAAGAAAAGATAAATTCTCATGAATATGATATCTTCTATTATTACATATGCTTTTTTGAAATGGAAATTTACTGTTACATATTTTGAATCCTCCCTGATGTTCAACTGGGCACCTAACAATATTTTGTTTTGTTTTGTTTTTCCCTTTTCCATCTTTATTTTTCTATTTGTTTTTCTATTGCATATTTAGTTTTAAATAATTTTTTAAATGAAAAGAGGGGGTAAGAAAAATAAGGAAGGGAAAAATTACTTAAAGATTTAATGTTCTTTTTTTAAAAAGTGAGTACTTCCTCAAATCCACTTAACTTCTCTTTACTGTGTCTAGAGTGTAGTCATTTCTCTCAAGATTTAAGCTAAATATATCTTCAGCTGACCATAGTTTTTCTCATTCAAATTCAGCAACTTTCAACCTATTTCAGAATTTGTGGGTTTTTTTATTTCCTGGAGTTACCTAGACAATTCTCTGCAAACCGTGAAAGACTATGAATTTGAACATACAGATATTAAGAAAACAATTTCCTTAGAAACAGGTCCCTTTTGTAGTTTTGAGAACTTCCTTATTTTTACTTTTCTGCATCACCTTAGAAAGTGGAATATAAGGGTTTAGAATCCAGAGATGTTGTGTCTCGACAGATTTTTTTTTTCTCTTTTGGCTTGAAGTCAGAAACTATGTTATTTATTCACCTTTGTAAATAGAGATAAATCACTAGATATTGTACACATTCACCTACATTTATACAAATAATTCATCTGAATCACAAGTACAACCTTTTTAGTATTGGGAAAAATAAAATGGTAGAAAAATTTTCAATATTCAGTTTTATTTAGGTGTTCACTGATTACCAATGAAATATGTAAACCTTTCCTACTTCATCATGCTTGAGAGTATCAAGAACATATTGGTGCTCAGTAAATAGCAGCATAGAATATTTAAGTAGCTGTACTTCCTAAAAGTTTTGTCATTAAAATTCTGGTAATTTTCCTTTAAGCAAAATCAGAAATTATAAAAAAAGAAGCACCTCATATTAGCGGTTTGACATTCTATTTTCATATCTTTTTGGAAAATAAATATATGTAAACAAAATAAATGAAGAAAATGTTTTAAAATAATTTTTTAAAATTTTAGAAAAGTTTCAATTTCATAGTTGGATAAATAGTTCTGACTTTATACATTTTTCTGTTTCTAGATATGATAAAACTATCTTTTCTTGAAAGATTACTAAATTATCTTTTGAACTTGATTGACTCAGGAGTTGCAACTTCCTGGTAACTTGTACTCTGCTGATCTAAAGGGATTAAAGTCTTTTTTATGTCTCATAAAGTTCTTTAAATTTGACTGATATTCCAAGATCCAGTATCACTATATTCTACCCTGCTGACCAGATACATTTCCCAATGTAGGCAAGGGAGATTGTGTCTGTCTAAATCAAGTGAATCCATATTGTTGTTGAACATTTTTTTCTTATGCTTTTCCTAAATAAAGTCTATTTATTCACTGTTAAATGACTTGAGAGGTTTAATTCTTTCTAATAGCATGCCAAATTATATAAGATCCAATTATATAAGTTTGAATTAGGCCTGTCTATAATAGAAATGTACTTGCTGTTTTTTGCATGCAATCCTTTTTTATGTCTTTCTTAAATGTGGAACTTAGAGGAGGAACTTTGATTCCAAAGCCAGAACTGAATTTTGAAAGGAGCCAGAAATTCCAAATTTCATCTCATGCTAACTTGCCAATACTATGTCAAATGTTGTAGGTAAAGCTCTAATTCCAGCATCCTTTTAGTTCAAGTTTGATATTGAGGTAAATTGAGCCAGTCTTAAGTTAGTGAACATTTAATAATAGAGTTCATTTACTTTGCTCCAACAGTAAAAATATGCAACAAGGTTACATGGTCATTTAGCTACTCTGGAGACTGCCCCTCCTCCAAATCCACCTAGGATTGTAAATGGTCAATAAGTCAAGGAATGACAACTTGCATGGATTCAGGCACCCACCCACCAAGTTTCAGAGACCCAGACCACTTGAAGCTAGGACTTTTTTAAGGCCCTAGATGAACAAATACCTGTAGAAGGAAGCTGAGGAAAAGCACCCCAGACAGCCTTGTCTTGCAGGAAAAATCTCTTCGTATTTGAAGGAGAGGAAAGAAGTAACCAGGGAAAGGCTTATCCTAGCACACCTTTATAAACTCGACTTAAAAATAGAAAATAAAGTAACAAATCAATGAAATAGCAAAGTGAAAATACAAAAAAACCCCAGAAGAAATAAAATGAAATATGAAAAACTACTAAATGGACATACTGTTATGTGCTATAGTAGAATTTGGGGGGAATCAAAGAGAGTCAGTATTCACTACTCAGAGTTCTTGAAGTTGGAATCACATAATTGCAATAAGAAATCAATTAAGACTAAAGCAAGAAGCAATTAATTCCAAACATCGGGGAAGATACCAAGATGGAAGCCATCTGAAAAAGAGTTAGGCTGACATAATTTGCTGCTGTTCAACAGTTTCAATCATGTCTGATTCTTTGTGACCGATTCTGAGATTTTCTTGGCAAAGAGACTAGAGTGGTTTGCCATTTCTTTCTCCAGCTCATTTTACAGATGAGAAAACTAAGAGGAAAGGGGTGAAGTGACTTGTTCAGGCTAGTAAGTATGAAGCCAGGTTGGAATTAAAGATGAGCCTTCCACCATGCCACCTAGTTGCCATAAGAAGTCCTTCATATACAAATTTTTAGGGCAACATTCATAAGTTAAACAGTATTTATCATATAATTGGGTGAACCAAAAAAAGCATGGCTGTTTCTTAAACAAAGGTAGTTATACCAAAACAAAACAAAAAACAACAACAACAACAACAACAAAACAATTTGTTGGGGAAAATGCATATTATTAGTTATAGGAAACAGATAAATGCTTAATTGTCTAAGTATGGTTTCTCTCACTAAATAAAAGAAATATATTTGTTCACCTAGATATGAAGGGGAAATTTCCTTGGACTTTGTAGTATTTCACCTATTACAAAAACTGATCATATAAGAGGATGACAAATTTACAAAGACAGTAATGGTAACCACATTCCTTACAAATTACAACACAGTAAAGCTAGTAATCTGTTCAGAAACATATTTTAAAAATGCAGAACAAAATATTAATTTTAAAATGAAATATTAAATAATAAATGGATCAAAGAAAAAAATCATAGAAATAATAATAATTATAATGATGAAACAACATATAAAATTTTAGGATACAGTTAAAAGACTCTTCAGGGGGAAATTATATTCCTACAAACACATAATAATAAGTGGCCAGAGGATATGAATAAACAATTTTCAAAACAGGAATTGCAGTCTATTAACAACTAAATGAAAGAATTTCCAAACCACTAATAATAAAAAAATGCAAGTTAGAACAACCCTGTGGTTTTACCATATACATTAAAAAGTAGTGATGAGGGCAATAGATGGGAATACATTTTGCAAGGTTTGTGAAAAAATATGCACATTTATGCATTGTTGATAGAACTGTGAATCATTACAACCACTTTGTAGAACAACTTGGGATTATGCAAAGTGACTAAAATATCAATACCCTTTGTTTCAGCAATTCCATTGGCTCTAAGGAACTCCTTAATAAGAAGAATCCCTCATTTACAGAAAAATATTTATAGCAGCATTATTTTTGTCGAGTTTATAAAGGTGTGTTAGGATAAGCCTTTCCCTGGTTACTTCTTTCCTCCCCTTCACAACATGGTGAGATTTTTCCTGAAAGACAAGGCTGTCTTATGTTCATGGGGCTTATCCTCAGCTTCCTTCCACAGATATTTGTTCACCTAGGGGCTTAAAAAAGTCCTAGCTTCAGGTGATCTGGGTCTCTGAAACTTGATGGGTGGGTGCCTGAATCCATGCCAGTTGTCAATCCTTGACTTATTGACCATTTACAATCCTAGATGGATTTGGAGGAGTAACTAAATGACCATGTAATCTTGTTGCATATTTCTACTGTTGTAGCAAAGTAAATGAACTCCATTATTAAATATTCACTAACTTAAGACTGGTTCAATTTACCTCAATATCAAACTTGAACTAAAAGGATGCTAGAATTAGAGCTTTATCTACAACATTTGACACAGTATTGGCAAGTTAGCATAAGATGAAATATCATTTTGACTCACATCATGTTTGAGTTGAGGGACTAACTACATATAGAAAGGAAAGTGACCTGATCAGATGGCAGCACTCTGCCTAGCTCCCTGCCATCAGAGCCTTCCTGATCACAAAAGGGGAGTCCTCTTTGTGGTGGCTGCAGCAGGCTTCCACTCAGGCAGATAGATTAGTTTGATAAGTGCTAGAGTTGCTAAAGATGTTTAAAAAACAAAATAGCCAATACTAACATTTCCTGTTTTGCAGAAGTTGGGCTGCTAATATAAAAATGCAAAATACAAAAAGCAAACAAAAAAGCCCCTCTTAGCGGGAATATTCAGGAGTAGAGGCAGAGAGCTCAGTTTTCAGAGACTGAACAATGAAAGCAAAGAAAGAAACTAACAAAGTTGGTCTCTGCAGAAATGAAGAGCTCTTTCCTGATGGAAAAGGTAATCCACATAGGGGCCCATTTAATTGCCTTTAACTCAGAGAATCTGGTTCTTGCTAGGATAAGATCCATGAAACTGAAGAAGGGGGACAGATATGGGGCAAATACTGGGGAGCTCTTGAGAGGTAAGAAAGTTCCCATGATTAAGAGAGCAAATTACTGTCAACTCTTTCCACCAAGGGTAGCATAATTATAAGAGAAGTTCAGAGAGAAACCTGAGTTTCCCAAGAAGGTATTTTGAATGTGGCTATGGAACATAGGATTAAGAAAGTAATTGATGGCTGGGTCTTTGGAGTACTAGTAAAACTATGTAGGGAAATGAACAACCTATACATCAAGGATTTTTTAGCTCCACCCCAGCCTACAGTATCTCCCGAAGACATTTTCCCCTTTAAATCATTCAGAGGACAGTTCATAGAGGGAAGAGATGCAGTAAGCTCAGCATCCATGCAGTTCCTTTCAACAACCTCCGACATTTTACTGTGAATAGAGTTGAATAGAAATTCTTAGAGTTATCTGAACTATTCTTTGTAGTTAACAGCATCCAATATTAGATCATCAATGGGTGAAAGATGTTTTTTTTTTTCTGGTGATAGAAGTGAAGGAAGTTGGAATACTTTATTATACAAAATCTTATTGCAACTATCTTGTGTTATCAATGAGGAAGGCAGATAGTATCTAGCAGCTGTATTGGACTACAGAGAGGTCAAAAAAGTCATCATTATTACCTCTGGAGCTATTTCTATTTTATTGATGTTGCAAAACATACATAACAGGCTCAGGTTGAGTGGTATGGAGTCATCAACCTTGCCAATGCTTCCTTCCCTCCCCCCCCTTTTTTCCTATTTCTGTATCTGAGTAATTAGGAACAGTTAGGAACCCCAAACAGAATACAGTCCTAGAAAATGTAAAGTAGGTTATGTAGCAGTATCTCCCTTGGGCCCCATGAAGACTATATACAGAAAGAGCAAGTTTAATTGGGTCTTTGGCAGACTCTAAGAGGTGGCCAGTAGAAGCCATTGTTGACTGTCTAAAACTCTTAAGTACCACAGAGTAGTAACTTACACAACTTTTGAAAAGGAGTTGCTTATTTAGAGGGAGTCATTTGCTACTGAAATGATGACACAGGATTATACAATCATCTTTTGTCCAGAGCTGCTATTATGGAATGGAGGCTACAAAATGGTACCTCTGAATAGAGTACAGAAAGCTTCATTGGCTAAATGCAAATGATACATTAGACTCATGCTTGTAAATAACTGTTAGATTCTTTTTTTTTTCTGTTATTTACAATGTAAACATCTACAAAATATGTGAACAACAAACTTTTAAAATGACATATATGCAGGGTAAAAATGAAAGCTTTTGCTGGTGCAAAGAAGGCAGGAGTGGCAATTATGATATCAGACAAAGTTATGGCTTAGATAGATTTAATTAAAAGAGATAACTAAGGAAACCATGTTTAGAAAAAAGCAATATCAATACTTAACCTATAAGTACCAAATACTAAATTTTTAAAAGTTAAATAAATTAAAGATGGAAAGAGATAGTAGTATTATAATAGAAGATTTTAACTTTTCCCATTTGAAACTAGATAAGTGTAACTAAAAACAAGAAGTTAAGAAAGAAGAATTTTGAATAAACTATATATGATACGTATCTGAATGAAAAGAGCAAGCAATTAATTCAGCAGTTAATGGTATCCTCACAAAGATTGATCATATATTAATATGAAAAAATTTTATAGTTAAAGGCAAAAAAATTACAAGTATATTTTTCAGATCATAATGCAATAAAACATTTAATAAAGATCAAGGAAACATAATTTAAAAAATCAATGGAGATTAATCAACCTAATCTTAAGAATAAATAATTGAAACAATTAATTATTTAATTAAAGAGAATATTGAAACAACATATCAAAACATATGGGACGCAGCAAAAGCAGTGATTAGAGGAAAATTTATATTTCTAAAAGCTTATGTCAATAAAATGAAGAGAGAACACAGACTAATGAACTTGGGATGCAATTAAAAAAATTAGAGAAAATAAATTTTAAAAACCTCACTAAAAACACTAAACTGGGGAAGAGGAAGGGAAGAAAAATATGGAAAATCCTAAAACTTAAATGTAAGATTAATAGAATTTAGGGTAAAAATAATTTAATTAAGAAATAAAACTAGGAATTGGTTTATGAAAAAATAAACAATTAGTTAACTTGATTTCTGAAACAATATTAAAAATCACTAGCATTAGAAATGGAAAGAGTGAATAAAACACCAATGATGATGAAATTAAAACAATTATGAGGACTTATTTAACAATTCAAGTGAAATGGAAAAATATTTACACAAATATGAATTGCCTAGATTAGTAGAAGAAGAAATATTAGTCTGATTTTAGAAAAAGAAATTGAATAGGCCCTATATAAACTTCCAAAAAAATAAAAGAAAGAAAAAGAAGCACCAGGGTCAGATGGTTTTGCAAGTGAATTCTATCAAACATTTAAAGATCACCAAATTCCAATATAAAATAAATTATTTGGAGTAATAGGTAAAAAGATTCTAAACAAACATGATATGGATACCTAAATCAAGAAGAGTAAAAATAGAAATGTTAATGCATATGCATGCAAAAATCCTAAATAAAATACAAACTAAAAGAATATAAAAAATTATCACCAGGATTATACATTATGATCAAGTAGGATTTAGGTCAGTAATGCAGGAATAGTTCTATATAAGGAAAACTATTAACATAAGTGATTACATCAATAATAAAAGTTTTTAAAAATATAATTATGTCAATAGATGCAGAAAAATATTTTTAATAAAGTTAAACAATCATTTCTGGTAAAAACACATGAAAATATTGACATAAATGGGTGTTTCCTTAAACTGATAAAAAAGCATTTAGCTAAACATATCAGCAAACATTATTTGTGATGGGGGTGCACTACAAGTCTTCCCAGAAAGGTTAGGCATGAAATAAGAATATCCATTATCATAAATATAATTCAATATTATAATGGAAATTCTAGCAATCAAATAAAAGAAAAAAAAGAAATTGAAGGAATCAAAATGATATGATAAAACTATTTATTTTTGCAGACAGTATAATGATATTCTTTGGAAACCTCAAAAATACAATTAAAATGTTAGTTGAAATAACAATTTTAGCAATATATCAGATTATGAAGTAAATCTACATAAATCATCAACATCCCTATATGTCACAAACAACACTCTGCAAGAAAATTAAGTAAAAAAAAATACTCCACTTAAAATAACTCTAGACAATATAAAATATCTGGTAATACAGCTGTCAAAAAGTAAACCCAAAAATAAAATTGTTAAAACGACTTTTTATACAAATAGTATTAGATTTAAATAATTGAAGAAATACTAATTGTGCAAATCAAATATAATAAAAGTGACAATTTTACCCAAACCAGTTTCTATATCCAATGCCATCCCAATTAATTTACAAAAAAAATTCTTTTACTGAATTAAAAAAATGATAAAATTTATTTGGGAAAAAAATAAAAAATTCAAAGGAAGCAGTGGAAAGAAAATGTAAAATGTTTAGCAATATCAAACTTTAAAATGTGTTATAAGGTAATTATTGTTAAAACTAACTATGAAATCTAAAGACAAATCAATGGAATAGAATAGACATACAATTTACAGTAGCAAATAACCATAATAATCTTATATCTGACAAATGTAAAAACATAAGATTATGATAAGAATTCATTATTTAGTTAAAAATTTCTGGGGAAACTGGAAAGCTGTATGACTGAAATTGGGCATGGCCAATAGATCATACTGTTTACAAAGACAAGGTCAATATGAACACATGACTTGGATAAAAAAGAGAGGTTTTACAAGAAAATTAGAGGAATATGGAATAATTATTTATTAGACATGAATAGGTGAATAATTTATGAATAAAAGAGAGAGGAAATTTGAGTGTAAAATGAATAGTTTCAAGTACATTGAATTTAAAAGGTTTTATACAAGGAAAACAAATATATCCAGGATCAGAAGGAAAGCAGAAAATTTGGTGGAGATAAATGTATAGATTGTTTATCAGATAAAGTTCTTAAATTTAAAATATATAAAGAACTTTGTGAAATCTATAAGAGTATGAGCTATTACCCAGTTGTTAAATCATCAAAGGATAACAGGCAGCTTTTAAATAAAGAAATGAAAGCAGTTCATAATGCTACTAAATGCTTTAAATTATTATTGATTAGAGAAATGCAAATTAAAACCACCTTGAGATATCATTTTATACTTACCAAATTCGTCAAAATGATAGAAGGGGAACATGACAAATGTTGGAGAGGATATGAAAAAATTGGGACACCAATTCATTCTTGGTAGAATTTTAAATTGATTCAATCATTTTGGAGAGCAATTTAGAGAGCAATCTGGAATATCTAGAAAATAAACTAAAATTAAATTACACCTTTTGTTCCATTAGTAACACTACTTGATCTATTTCCAAAGGAAAGGGAAAAATGGAAAATGGAAAGAACTTATATATTCTAAAATGTTTACAGTAACTCTTTCTGGTGGTAAAGAACTGGAAACTGCACGGATGTACATCTATTGGGGAATGACTCAACAAGGCATGGTATATAATTATGATGGAATATTACTATGCTATAAGAAATGATGATCTCAAGGATTTTAGAAAAACATGGAAAGACATTTACAAATAATAAAGAGAAAAATGAGCATAACCAAGAGAACATTGTATACAGTAATAGCAATATTATTATAAGAACAACTTTAAAGAACGAAGAGAACATTGTATACAGTAATAGCAATATTATTATAAGAACAACTTTAAACAAATAAGTTATTTTGTTTATTGCAAATACCTAAATTAAGTATTAAGGACATATGAAGAAAGATGCTATCTGTATCCAGAGAAAAAGCTAATAAATATAAATATGTTTAGAATAATTTTACATATATATATGTTCACTATTAATCAAGACATTTGGGTGATGTATGTAACATGCTGCTATGGAACAGGATCATTTGATCCCCCTCCTTAAGAACAAGAAAGCTGTTGTTGACCAAAAAGACCCTCAACCTACATATGTAACAGGGAGAAAATATAATCAAAACATTCTTCAAATTATGAGGGGATTTGTTTCTAAAGTTTACTCACAAGTTATAAATTATAATATGATTGAGTTCCAAGGTCAGCCTACAAACCCTAGTCAATCTGTAATGTTACTGAATTATAGTACTGTATAAACTAATCACCATTTTTAAGTGGTTGGGGGTGGAGTGTAGGATTTTAGTTTTCAGTGTTAGTATCAGAAAAAACATCTTCCTCCCTCTATGCTCATCCTGCATCAACAGCTGTGGACAGAGGCTTCATCAGGGTGAGGAAAAGGATAATCCTGAGCTTGTGCTATAAAAGCTCTTTCTCATTTGATAATGAGCTCTGAATCCTTTGGATTATTACAGGGATTTTATTTTACAGTAATCTCTCAAGAAAAGTCAACAAATAACTGGGAGGCCAAGAGGAAGCTATACTGAGCAAATTGTATGCTTTAAAGAGTAAGTTTAGAGAATCCAGGATCATCAAAATGAATCTCTTCTGTTTTTCCCTGGTAAGTTTTCTCACTTATACTATTCATACTTGTTTATTGATGGTTTTTGTGTGTGTGTGTGTGTGTGTGTGTGTGTGTGTATGAATGATGGGGAAGGTCTAGGTTCTCAGTAGTGAAATCATACACATTAAAGATGGCCTTAGGAAATTATCTATCAAAAAGACAATTTTGGTAAAGGGCTTAAACAAAATCTATTTACATTATTTATATGTAAATATAAATATGAATTTATGTAAATAATGTAAATAACATGTGTATGTATATTCAATGGCAATATTTACCGAATTGTTACAATGGAAATATTTTGGGAGGCAGTGTGCTACACTGGAAAGAAGGTTCAATTTAGAGTCATGCTGGTTTTGATAACTCACCATATTATATGACCTTTAGAAAACGGTTTAACTTTTTGCAGCTTCAATTTCTTCATTTGTAAAATGAGGAGTTAGATCAATAATTTCTAAAAGTACCTTTGAGCTCCAGATAAATAATCTATGTTTTCTATGAGTAACATGAACATATGCCTTGTTTATTTTATATTTTAATATATTGTTTTATATATTGTATATTATTATATTTTTATATTACATATATCTATTACACATATATTTGTTATATTTATGTAAATTATATATGTATATTTGTTTATTAATGATCCCAACATGTGTTTGCAAACTGTGATGCTATTTGCTTTATTTGCTTAGTCATTGACACTTGACACTTTAATAATTCTGGGAAATAAAAGCTTCAGGGCCCAGTAAAAAGAGAACTTAATTTGGTCTCAGATTTGGGATTCAAATGCTAACCCTGTCTCTTATTGCCTGTGTGAAATTAGGCATGTTGGGTTAACCTCTCCAGATCTCAATTTCTTTATCCACAAAGTGAAGTTCTTCTAGATGACCTTTAAAACCCCTGCACAGCTTCAAATCTGATCTAAAATTTTTCTTCAATGCTTTTGTTATCAATTCCCTTAAATGTCAGTAAAAATAATATTAAACTTCTATAGAGTTCCCTTTCCACATTGCACTACAGTATAAATAGAAAATACAATGGAATAGTTAGCCTTAGAAATATATTCACTCAAAGATTAAAATTATTTCTTTAAATTTTTCTGTCTTTCTTAGATTTTACCCTTTAGGCCAGGGGAGGAGAACTGGTGAAAGTTAATAGGCATAAGAAGTTAATAGGCAGATATAGATCTATAAATACATTACAATCAAAACCAGCATTTGTACCAATCTGCTATTGGTATTGATTTTAGAATTAGAATTTAGAAATAATTCTTTGTATAGTATAAAGATTTATGTTGATGCTACATCAAGATTTATGCCTATTTCTTGCTTTTTCAAGATGTTAAAAATGTCTGTCATTTTCATAGACAAAATAGTTCATAAATTTAAAGTATAAACAGTTTGCTTGTTTCATTTAATTAAAATTAACATCAGAGGTAGTGTTTACTTACGATGTAGTACTGTTATAAGAAAACAATTTCAAGCTAAGATAAAGGATTCAATTTCAATATCTTTAAAAATAAAATAAATCTATAGATTTTGAGAGAATAAAGCATCTGGTGTGGCTTTCTAAATAGATCCAATTTACTGAATTCAATTAAATTCAATTTGATAATCATTTAAAAACATCTCTCAGGTACAAGAAGCTATATGTTGGGGATGCAAGATGAACATAATAGTTCATGTTCTCAAACAGTTTATGTTCTACTAGTTTGCCAGCTCTCCAGCTTATATATTTTAAAACTGAATCATATAAGCTTCATTGTTAAATTTTTTCTAGTTTTTATTAAAAATATTTAGTTTATAAGTGTTTATATAAACATGATAAGAACAACTATAAAATATTTATTTTTTGAATTGTTCTAGATGAGTACCAGAGTAAACAGGTGAATGTTTCTGTAATATTTTATGTGTTGGCAGAACATGCTATTAATTTAATATCCAGTGAGAAAGAATACATTATAATAACAATTTAGCAAAAATAAGGAAAAGGACTTGAGAAAGCTGTGATTCCAAATCATACATCTATCTACTAATTCTTTCAGTTAGGACCTAGTTACTATCATATATCAAAAAAGCATTACTTTATAAATTCGAAGTAAATAAAAAAAAAAGATCCAGTAAAAGGACACTGAAAAATGATCACACAGATAGTAAGACCAGAAAGGAGAAGCTTTTTTTTTCATTTTATTAAAGCTTTTTATTTGCAAAACATATGTATGGATAATTTTTCAACATTGACCCTTGCAAAGATTTCTGTTACAAATTTCCCCTCCCTCCTCCCCTAGATGGCGGGAAATCTATTACATGTTAATTATGTTAAAATAGAAAGGAGAAGTTTTTCAAAAACTTAAAGAGTCATGATGTAGTGTTCAGAGAGATCAAGAAGAATGAAGATTATTAAAAGGCTATTAGATTTTGTGAATAAGAAATCATTGATAACTTGAATGATGAAGCTTATGGTCAGATGACAAAGTTAAGAAAAGTGAAAGTAATAGAAAAATGCCAATTAAAACTAGAGAAATGCCAAAAAATGGCAATAAAAATAAAATAAAGTATTTTTATAATTATGTATCATATTACATATGATATATAATATAAATAATATAATAATTATACTGAAATCAATTAATTTCAATTATTGACTCACTAATAAGAAAATTTGGAGAGTAAATTTCTTTAAAAAATATGATTTATTTCTTAAATAGAGCAAAAGTATTCTTTACTGAAAAGCCAATGATCTAGTTTTGAAAAGAGGAATGGCAATATAAATTTATTTTAACCTTTAAAGTTCTAGAATTTTGTTGATTTTTAAATAGTATTCATCACTACTTAGATAAAATAGCAAAGGAATTAAGCATTGCCTTTGGAGAGCTGCTGACAGCTCTCTCAAACCCAGTCATTGGAATGATATAAATGAGTCATCTGACAAGCTAAGAGCAAAAAATTCTTCCTGAGCTTCTTAGGACACTGTTGTCAAACAAAGTTCCACACAATTCTCTCTATGCCAATTCATACAAAGCTTCTTAGATTTCTTTGAATCCATTTCCTTTAGTATTCCTAATGACACATAGTATTGCAATCATATTTATATTCAATAACTTCTTTAACTGTTCTCCAGTTGGCATCCTTTCAGTTTCCAACCCTTTGCCTCTACAGAGCTGATATATATAGAGAAATATATCAATATATCTCTTTATATCTATTTATATATACATATATTTGCGTATAAATATGTATCATATCATATGATCCCTTTCCTTTTTCTTTTATCTTGGTGTTAATAATGGTATCATTGAGTCAAGGTACTCCCAGTTTGATTGTTTCTTGAATATAGTTCTAAATTGCATTCCAGAATGGTTAGATCAGTTCACAGTTCCAACAACAGTGCAATACCTCTTTTCCCACAATCCTTCCAACATTTGTCATTTTCCATTTTTTGTCACCTTTGCCAATCTGATAAGTATAAAGTAGAACTTTAGAATTATTTTAATTGACATTTCTCTAATTAATACTCTTGCTCTCTTAACTCTCCTGACTTCTTTTTGCCTCTATATTACTGCCTGTGGTGATCTCATGAGTTCCCATGGATTCAATTATTCTTTCTTGTATTGATGATTCTTCAATATATTTATCTAGCTTTAACCAAACCTAACCTAATTACTAAAGTTTAGTTTCTCATCTGTAATCACATACTATACTAGACTCCTTGCTATTCTTCTCACAAAACACTCCATACAATTTCACTAGTTATTTCTTTTCCCTGAAATTCTTTCACTTCTCATCTCTACTTCCTGGCTTTTCTGGTTTCCTTTAAGTGCCAGGTAAAATCCCACCTTTTACAAGAAGAATTTTTTGATATACTTCAATTCGTGTCTTTTAAATTTTTTTTTTATTTTCTCTTACTTATCCTGAATATATCTTGTTTCTATATATAGCTCTTTGTATGTTGTCACCTCTTTGAGATAGTGCCTGTCTTTTCCTTTCCTTATATTTCAAGTGCTTAGTGTAGTGTCTGGAACATAGTAGAGGTTTAATAAAAGTTTAATTGAGATTTCATGGCCTCTTCTTATATTTGACAACCTTGTTTTCTAACTCTGCCCTGTCCCTTCTATTTTACAATCTTTTTTTTTCTTATTCACAAATGGTTAAAATTTGATTATAGCCATCCTTTGCAATATTTTCTCATTCTAAATCTATGGTTCCCAATTGAGTCTTATTTGGGGGTTATGATCAAAAGCCATTACATTTTTTTCTATGTAAGAAAAATTGTAAATAATAAGTGAATATTTTTGCAGAGAATCATTAAAATAGAAACATAGTAGATTGCCTTTTTGAGGCTATTATAAATAATTCATTAAAGATTATTGCTATTATTTTCAAACAATAAGCAATGAAAAGAATATCCATTCTGCTATCCATTTAGAGATATACATTTTTTTCTCTGATGACTGCTTTTGTTATATCCCATAAGTTTTGGTGCATTGCTTCATTACTATTATTTCCCTTAATAAAATTGTGTATTATTTCTATGTCATTCTTTAACCTACTCATTCTTTAAATTTAGATTTTGTTTCCAATTTTAAATCTGTCTTTCCATTGTTATTTATTAAATGCAATTTTATTGCATTATGATTTGAAAGGGATGCATTTAATACTTCTGATTTTCTATATTTCACCAAGCAAAAATCATTCAAGAGATGATCAATCTGATTATCCACAATTCTTTCAAACTCACCATGGTCCAAACCAAATTTATTAACTCTCCTGTCCTGCCTGTCAAAATTCCAGATTGGTCTCCAAAATAGTTGGATTAATTTGCAATTCAATTAATAGTGTGTTAGTGTCCAAATTTTTCCATATCTTCTCTGACATTTGTCATTTTTCATTTGTATCATTTTAGCTAATTTGATAGGTGTGAGATAGTATCTTGAAGTTGTTGAAATCTGAATTTCTCTAATCCATAATGATTTAAAGCATTTTTATATGACTCTATATAGCTTTGATCCCTTCTTCAAAAAATTACCTGTTCATATTCTTTGACCATTTATCAGTTGGGAAATGACTCATATTCTTATAAATTTGACAAAGTTCCCTATATATCTTAGATAAAAAGTCTTTATCCAAGAAATTGTCTATAAATTTCCTTCCAAACTTTCTGCTTTCTTACTAATTTTTGCTATCTTTGTCTTATTTATACAAAATCCTTTTAATTTAATGTAATCAAAATTATCCATTTTTCACAATGATCTCAATCTGTTATTTAATAATAAATTTTTTTCCTATTCATACAAATGATAACTAGCATGGTCCACATTCTTCTAATTTACATATACCTTCTTTTATGTCTAGGTTGCAAAGACCTTATCTAATAAATGATATAAGATTTTAGTCTATGCTTACTTTCTGCTAGATTACTTCTCAGTTTTTTCAAATATTTTTTATCCAAATAGTGAATTCTAAACCTGAAACCTTAAATCTTTGTTAATTGTACTCTTTTTCCACTTCACTAATTTTATTTTTCAATACATTGGTGTCTTTTTCATATCTCTTTTGCAGGGCATTATATCCTTTTTGCACTGATTTCAGTTTATTTTCCCATTTATCCTCCAGCTCTCTTTTGAGGTTCTTTATGCAATCTTCCAGAAAGGCCTTTTGAAAAGGGGACCAGTGATGGTCCTTAATAACTTCCTCTTGAGTTTTATCTAAAGGAACCTCAGGATCTGGGGTCTGCCCTGCTTTCTCTCAATAGAAGCTGTCTATGGTGAGAGCTCTCTTTTGCTTCTTCATTTTTTTAGACAGTGTGGATGTCTCTTTAAGGCTAGGAAAAATGGCAGCTGAAGTTCTTTGCCTTGGAGCAATTTGGTAAATTAACTTAAGGTGCTGGGCCAGTGGGGGCTAGGACTAAGTCTGAATTACTCCTTAAACAAGGCAAGTCTGCCAGAACACCTGCCCCCAATCAGGGCAGAGTGTCCCAAGTGCCTCAGATAAACTCCAGGTGTTTGGAGTTTGGAGTTTGGAGTTTGGAGTTTCTGCCAAAATGAGCTGAGTCCCACCCTCACTTCCGGCCTGCCCGTAGTCCACTGTTTATCCCTCTGTCCGAGTTAAACAAACCTGATATGAAGTTCTTCAGAGATATCTGCAAGCAGTGTCCAAATATTTCTGTATTCGTTGACTTGAAGATCAGTTCGGAGGCTTATGTTATTGTTGATTTGAGAGAAGATCGGAGGAGGATGCAGAGTCATGTTTTCACTCCGCCATCTTGGCTCCGCCTCTCAACCTTAAATCTTTATATTCATCAAACACAAGGATACTTAAATCATTTATGATTGTGTAGTGTATAGTCTATTCTGCTGATCCACCTTTCTGTTTATTAGCTAATACTAGATAATTTTGTTAATTACCACCTTATAATGCAGTTTAAAATCTGATACTGCTAGCCCTCATTCCTTTTTTAATGAATTCTCTTGATCATTTTTATCTTTTGCTCTTCTAAATGGATTTTGTCATATTTCTAGCTCAATAAAATATTTTTTTAATAATTTGATTGGGATGACATTGGATAAATAGGTTAGTTTTGACAGAATTGTCATTTTCAATTGCATTGACATAGCCTACCCTTGAACAATTAATATTTCTCAAATTATTTAAATCTAATTTTATTTGAATAAAAATGTATTTTATAATTATGGTCATATAGTTTATTTTGGCAGGTATATACCACACTAACAAAAATCATATAGTTCCATCAATAGACACAAAAAAGGCTTTTGCAAAATGCAATATCCATTCTTATTTAAAACACTTGAAAATATAGTTAAAAATTAAATGGATTTTCCATAAAATGCTAAGAAACATCTACCTAAAGTTACCTGTAATACTGACATAATCAATTATATTAAGTTTTCTTATACTGAACCAGCCCTGTATTCCTGGTATATATCCCATTTGGTCACAATGCATAAGCATCTCATATATTGTTGTAGCTTCTTAAATAGATTTTTTTCATCAATACTCATTAGTGAAATTGTTCTATAATTTTCTTTCTTTATACTTGCTTTTCTTGCTTTAGCTATTAGCATCTTATTTGTTTCATTTAAAAAAGTTGGATAGGACTCCTTTATCTATTATTCCAAATAATTTATCTGATATTAAAATTAGTTGATTTTAAAAGTTTGGTAGAATTAATTTGTTAATCTATCTGGTCCAGATGCTTTTTTGGGGGGAGGGGAACTTATCGAGAGCTTGTTTCATTTATTTTTGTTTTTAAAAAGGCTTATTTAAATATTCTATTTCTTCTTCTGTTGATCTGGGCAGTTTGCATTTTTATAAGTAGCCTTCCATTTCACTTAAATTCTTAAATTCATTAATGTGCAATTGACCAAAATAATTTCAAAAAATTTCTTCAATTTCATCTTCCTTTTCATTTTTGATCCTAGTGATCTGTTTTTTTCTCTCTTTTAAAAGTGATATTAATCTATCAATTTTATTTTATTTTTATTAAATCAACTCTTAGTTTTATTTATTAATTTCATAGTTTTCTTATATTCAAATTTATTAATCTATGCTTAATTTTTAGGATTTCCAATTTGGTATTTAAATAGGGATTTCTAATTTGTTATTTTTCTAGTTTTTTAAAAAAATTATGTATCTAATTCACTAATCTACTCTTTTTCTATTTTATTGATGCCAACATTTAGAGATATACATTTTTTCTCTGATGACTGCTTTTGTTATATCCCATAAGTTTTGGTGCATTGCTTCATTACTATTATTTCCCTTAATAAAATTGTGTATTATTTCTATGACATTCTTTAACCTACTCATTCTTTAAATTTAGATTTTGTTTCCAATTTTAAATCTGTCTTTCCATTGTTATTTATTAAATGCAATTTTATTGCATTATGATTTGAAAGGGATGCATTTAATACTTCTGATTTTCTATATTTCACCATAAAATTTTTATGTACCATATGGCCAATTTTTAAAATGATGACATGTATTGTGAGAAAAATATATATCTTTTCTTCTCCCATTCAATTTTATCCAATTTTGATAGGGAAGTTTAAAGTCCTCCACTATTATAGTTTTGCTATCTATTTCCACTTGTAATTCATTCACCTTTTCCTTTAAAAAATTTGAATGCTATACCATTTGTTGCTTATGTTTAGTATTGGTATTTCTGAATTATCTATGATACCTTTTAATATGATAGTTTCCCTATCTCTTTTAATTTAAATTTATTCTAGCTTTAACTTTGAGATCATGATTGCTAACCTTACTTTAAAAAAAAAAGAATCAGCTGAAGCATAAAAATTCTATTCCAGTCCTTTATTTTTACTCTATGTGTGTCTTATTTTAAAATATGTTTTTTGTAAACAACATATTGTCATGTTCTGTTTTTCTATCCATTCTGCTATCCATTTACATTTTATGGTTGAACTATCCCATTCACAGTCAAATACTAGTTGTATATTTCCCTCCATCCTATTTTCCCTAATTGTTTATCATTCTCATTTTACCGTATTTCTCCCTAGAAATCTAGTTTACTTTTACCACTGTCTCCCTAATCTGTATCTCCTCCTAAGAGTCTCTTTTTTATCCTATTCCCTTATTCTCCTATTGGTCTATAAGTTAAGAAAACTTTTATACCTTCTAGATGGATATGTTACGTCTTCTTTAATCCAGTACCAGTGGGAATGAAGCTCCTACACTAAACTCCCTCCACCAATTCCTCTCTTCCACTGTAACAGATCTTTCATCTTTGTGTCTTTTTTATGAGATCATTTACTCTGTTTCATATTTCCCTACTCAATATTTTTTTTAAATATAATCTCATCATAATCAACTTGATCCCAAGCCTTCTGTTTGTGTTTCCTCTTTGTACCTATCTGGTAATGATAACTCTAAGTTACAAAGAATATTTTTCCATGTAACAAGCGATTATTTTAACCTTATTAAATTTTTCTTACATTTCTCCTGATTCTCTAGATCAAAATTTTCTATTCAGTTTTTATCTTTTCCTCAAGAATACCTGAAAGTTCTTTAATCCATTTTTCCCTTGCAACATTATACTCAACTTTGCTAAGTAGGTTACTTTTGATTTCAAACTTTGCTACTTTGTTTTTTGGAATCTCATAATCCATACTTTTTGATCTTTTATTATAGAAGCCACAAAATATTGTGTTAAGATCTTTGTATTTCCACAATATTTTTTCTTGCTTGCAATATTTTCTCCTTGACCTGGATGCTTTAAAACTTAGACATAGTATTCCTGTGAGAATTTAATTTAGAATCTCTTTCAAGTGGTGGTTGTATTTTAAAAATTTTCTATTTTATCCTTTGGTTTTAAAAATCAAGGTAATTTTCCTTAATTATTTCTTGTCTAGACTCTTTTAAAAATCATAACTTTCAGGTAGTTGTCTCTTCTTCGTTTGTTTTCCAAGTCAGTTGTTTTGTAATGAGGTATTTCACTTGTTCTTCTCTTTTTAAAATTTAAAATTATTTTATTATATGTTGATATTTTATGAAGTCATTGGCTTCCTCTTGTCTAATTCTAATTTTTAAGGATTTATTTCTTCCATAAGTTTTCGGACTTTTTTCCCAATTGGTTAACTTAAATTTTTTTTTTATGATTTTCTTTTGTTATTCTTACTTTTTCCTCAGCCTCTCTTATTTGCTTTTAAAAGTCTTTTTAAAACTCTTCCAAGAACTCTTTGGGGGCTTGTGACCATTTTATATTTCTTTCTTTGAACCTTTACAAGCATTTGTTTTGACTTCATTATTTTCTGAGTTTGAATCCTGACCACTGTATCACTATAGTTACTATCTCTGGTTAGATTCTTTCTTTATTGCTTACTCATCATTTAAATTGTCCATTTTTTGATTATTAACTTTATGTTAGGGTTGGGCTCTGCTCCAACATATAGGGGATAATATAGGCTGCATGATTATTGCTTTACCCAATTTTTAATTTTGCTATTGCCCTATAATTTGAGGAATTATTTTAAATCATGCATTTGTATCTGAGTCTGAGGGGGAGGAAAAGGAGGAATGGGGAGGACTGGGTGAACCACATGATTTCCTATCTTATTCTGCTTTCTTTTTTCATTAATTATTTCTCATTAGGACTCTTAAAAAATTTCTTATTGCCTCCCCATTCTGATGCATCCTCCACACAGCTGACAGAATGATTTTCCTAAAGCTTCAGCCTTACCATGCATTTTCCCTATTCAATAAATTCCAGTAGCTCTCTATTAATTTTAAGGTCAAATATTAAGACCTCAGTTTGCTATGTGACTTCCTCTACAATCTGTCTCCAATTTTCCTTTACTGCCTTATTTCCTATTACTTCCTTTCTCTCTCCTTATATTGCAGTTAAACTAGCCTTTGAACTATTGCTTATACAAGGCAATTCATTTCCTAGCTTTCTGCTTTTAAATTATTTTTCCCATGTCTGAAATGAAATCCCTCTTCTCTTTTAATGAAGTTTCTTATATAGAAGTTTAATGTAACCTGTAATGACATTTAAGGGAATTTATAATATGGATGAGCTCAACCTTTTTAAGAGCAACTAGATGGTATGGTAGATAGAGCTATAGAGCTGGAATTAGGAAGATTTACCTTCTTGAGTTTAAATCTGCCCTCAGATACTTCCTAGGCATGCAACCCCGGGCAAGTCACTTAACTGTTTGCTTCAGTTTTCTCACTTATAAAATGAGCTAGAGAAGGAAATGGAAAATCACTCCATTTTATCTGCCAAGAAAACATCAAATGGGGTCATGAAGAGTTGGACACAATTGAAAAATGACTCAACAAGACTTTTAAAAGTTATCTGAACCTATCATAATCCATATTTAGTTTCAAGATGAAGCTGGGTAGTGTGGTGGATAATGCATTGCATGTAGAATCAGGAAGAACTGAGATCAAATATAGCTTCAGACACTGATGAACTGTGTGACTCTGGGCACATCACATATTCTCTGTTTATCAGAGTTTTTTCATCTGTAAAATGGGGTTAATGATTGCACTTCTCTCCAAAGGTAGTTTTGAGGTCCAAATGAAATGATAATTATAGAACACAATGCCTGACACATAGGATTATGTAAATGTTATCAATAAATTAATTCAAGACTCAATTTGAGGTCTCTTTTCTATGTAAGGTTTTTTCATCTCCACATAGTTGTTAGCACCTTCTTTCTCAAAAATCACTATATATCTAATTGTATATACTATGGACACACACCTGTTGTATAAAATGAAAGAATGAAAACTCTTTTGAGAGTAGGAAGAATTAGCTTCTATCCTTGTATCTCTAGGACACAGTATACATAGTGGGTGCTTAATTAATGCTTGAGATTGATTGCTAAGTCTATCAATGCATAGACATGCATAGAATATGGTTTGGATGGCAGGGCAATATATATAACACTAATGCTACTGACATCTTCTCTAAGGAAAAGGGGAAGAGTCAATGGTAATACTTGCCCCATGGTGTGACAATAAACTCAGGCATGGGAGACTCAAATTCTGTAAACTATATGCTGTAATGTCATGCATCTTTCTCTGGCAATAATGTGTTCAGATTTATTCCCAGGACTTTATATTATACCAATTTGATGCAATATAAAATTTTTCAGGAGACATTTAATTTTGCTCTGTTGAACTCATATGAATATTGAATTTGACATGACTCTTTAATGAAATAAAGTTTTCCTTCAGAGCTCTGGAGTTTACACTTTTGATGGGCCTCATTCTTCCATAAAAATGAAAAAGTCACTTATACTATATCTTAGAATAGGTTAGGAAGATAGTTCATAGGATTGTTCTGATTGTAACTTGGAACTTAGAAAGTATATACCATATCTGTGAACAATATAAGTATAATATGGTCTATAAATAGGATGATGAATTAATAAAATCCTTTATTCTTTGTGAATATTTTTGTTTTAGGAAGGCTCTATGGACAGTTTGTATGAACCAGTGCCAGAGCAACAAAATAATAAAGAAAATGACTACTCACCTACTAATGCCTATATAAAAAATAAAGAGCCAAAAAGATCTTCACTGGTAAGTCAAGTCATGACCTTATTTGCCCGCTGTGTATTAAGTACCCACATAAATTTTTTTTTCCTGAAAGTTAAGAATTTTGACTCTGGAATGAGAGACCTCCCTGTCTTTGATATCTGGAGATTTAGAACAGGAAAAACAAACAACAACAAAACAAACTTGGAGATAATATAGTCCAGTTTTTTTTTTCTGGTGAGTAAACTGAATCTTAGACAGATAAAGAACTTTCCCAAAGTGACAAAATATTATTTCATTCCAAATTTATTCCTTCTTCCATTATGCCATAATTCCTCTAATAAGGATGCATTGTATCTTAATTCTCAGAATTAGTTGAAGCTGAAGAGGAAATCTAAGGACTTGAGTAACAGGTGTTGTAAGTTTGCTGGTGATTGAATGGACTAAAATTCTGGAAGAGCTTACTTTAAACTTGAGACATTCTCTCTTTCTCTCTCTGTATATATATGTATATATATACAGATAATTAAATAGAAAGAAAATACAAAGTAAAATGGGTTGGGAGGACTATTAACAGCTGAGGGATCAGGAAAAGACTCATGCAGGAGATGATTTAAGCAGAACTTGGAAGAAGATCTAGAGATGTCAAGAAGCAGAGTGAATGAGAGAGCATTGCAGTCAAGAAAGAGAACTTGTGCAAAAAAAAGCAAAAAAAAAAAAAATAGAAGCAAAAAGGGGGATGCCATGTAGGAAAATGGCAAGGAGGACAATTTGTCTAAAATTCAGAATGGGAATACAGTGTGAAAGCATTCTGGAAAGGCAGGTTGAAGCCGAATCATGATAAGTTGGAATTCCTAATGAAGATGTTGTCTTTTTCCCCTTCTAGTCAAATAAACTATCAACTAAACTTCAAGTCACCATCACTCACAAATTACTAGACTATGGAATAACTATAGTTATGACAGTCTCCTGGCATATCCAAATAAGAAAGAAAGTCAATGTGGTATGTTCTTGATGAAGCTTTACTGGCACTTTATAATCTTTGCTTCTTTTTTAGATGGTCATTAATAAATTTATTCTAGAATTTTCTCAGAAATCCAAGTCAAGTTAATTGGTCTTTAGTTTACAGACTATTCTCTCCACTCCTTCTCCTTTGTGCTCTTTTCCAATTTTGTAATACCTCTTCAAATATCTGCTCAGCATTCATCTCCACCAATTATTTTCTTTTTATTTTTTTCCCTGAGGCAATTGGGATTAAGTGACTTACCCAGGGTCACACAGCCAGGAAGTGTTAAGTGTCTGAGACCAGATTTGAACTCAGGTCCTCCTGACTTCAGGGCTGATTTCTATCCACTGTGCCACCTCGCGGCCCTTCCACCAATTCTTTAAGGGCACTAGAAAGTATTTCATGTGGGCCAGAAGACCCAATGGAAATTATTTGTTCTCTTTCTCTTACCTTATTTATCTTGAGTATCAATTCTCTGTTAACTTATCTTTATTCTATCTTTTCCAGTAAAAAGGAAACAAATAACATAGGAATCATTATCCTAATTGCCTAAAGTAGTGGTCCTAATCCTTTTCTCATTCTTCTCTATCAATTAATATATTTAAAAAACATTTTTTCCTATGAAGAGTTTTCCTCTTCAGCCTCAACTAACTCCGAGAATTAAGACATTTCACATTCATTTTTACAGGACCATGACATGTTCTTTTTTTAAAAAAATGTATTTAAAACTTAAATAGAAAATAGAAAAAGAAATAGACAAAAATTTGACATGTGCACAGCAGAATATAGGAGAGGATTAAAAATATGAGGCAACAAAAATTTCAATTTCAACAAAGTCTATATAATAAATACTGCACCTTATGTTTAAAGCTGCCCATCTTTTCTTTGCTTCCTTGTAGATTTTCTTTTATTCTTTGCCATATACTTTCTACTTTATTCTTTTTTCCCCCTTTCCTTGCCCTTGCTTCCCTCAAGAAGTATGTATGCATATATGTATGTATGCATATATACATATATAGCTATATATACAATACACATAGTTACATACATATAGATACATCCATGTGCACATGTACATGCATATTAATAAATATCTATAATAATTCATATACATGTATATTCATAGACATCTATATAAGGCAATACTAAACTTGTTTATCCTTTTTATCTTTGAAAATGGATAACATCATCTTTCCCAAGTCCAAGTCTTTCCCTATTTTTCTAAATTCACCAACTTATCATTTCCTACAATACAGCAATATTTCAATCTTATACTATCAAGTTATTTTAAATAGTTTAAAACATTGATTAATATGATAGAAAAATGTAGTTTTTCAATTTTCTTTTTTGATTAAATCTGTTTTAGCTTTAATTTTGTCTGTGATCACTGATTATTACCACTGCTTTTTTTCTAATAAATTCTATCCCTGATCATTATTATTATGTTTTTTATCTATCCCTGCTGAGTCCTCTGTTTTACTTCTACTCACTACCTTGTCTTGCTATTACTTAATCTACCTCCTCCCTTATCCTCTTTCTGAACCCTTTCCTTTTGTCTTTATCCCATTCCTGTTAATCTACATACCCTTCTGTACCTCTATCAAATTCCTTCCCTTTCTTATTTCCTTATAAATTTAGAACTTTTATACATACATATGTATATGTGTACATTATTTAACTCATTCCTGATGTGAGTAGGATTCTAGAACTACCAACCGTCCCCCCATTTAATTCCTCTGTCACTTCTTGCTCTTATACCTCCTTATTATAACACAGGAATGGAGATGCTGGCCCAGGGACCATATAAGCCCCATGAAATCATTTGATCTGGCCCTGCCAAGGCAACTTCAGGCAACAACAAATTCCTACTGCTTTAGTTATATAAGTTGATAATTTTCTGTTGTCTGTGGATAATGTTATAAATGTCCAAATAACCCTTGGCAGAAAAAAAAAAGATTCCTCACCCCTGATATAATATAATTACTCTTTTTATTTTTACATAGTTTTGCTTTTTTAGAATCACAACATACTGAGCTCTACTCCAATCTTTCTTTTGAACTACCAAATTTTGAACTACCCTCATTGAGAAAAGAATTTTAGACACATAGATTACATTTCCACATATTAAAAATTAACAGTTGAACCTTATTGAGTTCCTTGAAATTAGTCTTTGGTATTTACCTTATATTACTCTTGGATCTTACATGTCAAATTTTCTATTAAGTTCAGGTCTTTTTGCAAAAAAAAAAATCTTGAAGGTCTGATAATTCATTGAATGCCCAGTATTTTCATTGAGGATTATGGTTAACTTTTTTGGGTATATCATATTTAGTCGCAATCCTAGTTCTTTTGCTCTTGCATATAGAGCATAAAGACCTGGGATCTTTTAATGTAGTAACTACTAAGTCTTGTGTGATTCTGATGGTGATTCTCCCATATTTAAATAGCGATTTTTCTTGGTGCTTGTAATGTTTTCTCCTTGATCTGCAGGTTTTGGAATTTGGCAATGATGTTTCTGTTGGTTTTCCATGTAGAATCATTTTCAGGTGATGATTGGTAAATTTGTTTTATTTCTTTTTTCCCCTCTTGTTCTAACACTTCAAGACAATTTCCTTTAATTATTTCTTATGTTATTGCTTTAAGATTCTTCTTTAAATCATAGTTTTCAGGTAGTACAATTATTTTTATGTTTTCTCTTCTTGGTCTATTCTCTAGATAAGTTGTTTTTCTTTTGTCATGTCTCATATTCTTTTCTATTTTTTAATTCTTTATATTTTGTTTTTATTATTTATTAATCTTACAACTTTTCTGTCTTTCTCTTGCAAAATTTTAGTTTTCAAGGAATTATTTTTTTTCTTAAAATTCTATATTCTCTTTTTTAGTTGGTGGACTCTTTATTATAATTTTATTTTTCTTGGATTATACTCATTAAAAATCTCTCTCATTTGATTTTTAAAATCTTTTTTAAGTTCTTCTATGAATTCTTTTAGCACAGGGGACTATTCAGTATTACCCTTTAGGGTAGGAGAGACTTTTTTTTCCTTCAGTATCTTCTTTTGGAAATGAACCCTGGTCTTCCCTATCCCTATTTCTTTGTTTTCCCCTTTCTAAAGTTGGGCTCTTTCTCTTTTGCCTGCTCATTTTTTTATTTGTAGCAAGTTATTTGTGTAATTGCTTCTAGACTTCAAATGTGGGAGATGATGCCTCTGGTTTTAGGTCTTCCTAAAAGAACAAGAGTTCTCCTTTCTGGCTTGGAACTAAAACCAAAAACTCCACCCAACTATAAGTTCCCAGAGCCAGCAATGTTACTGGACCACTGCTTCTGCACTCACCAGGCATGTGCTGGTTCCTTCTCACTCAGGGACCTATCTCAGAAGCACATTTGGGCCTGGCATTCCTTGTCAGCAGAGGTTTCCTCAAAATTCCCAGACTCAGATGTCAGACTCCCTACACCCATCTAGAAGGTGAAAATTCCTGTTACTGGAATTGAGGCTACCTCCTAATTTAGCTAACCCCATGGCTTGCTGTTTGCTATTGGAACAGAACTAGCCTAGAAGTATTTACACAATTAATAGTGGGCAAATTGCAGGCCTGGTATATATATTTTTTCAGATCCCCAATTGTTCCAGGAGAACTACTGCTCTGCCCCAGCTCTCAATTTTTTTTTGTTTTAATATTTTATTTTAATACAATATAAAATATGTAATATAAAATAAATACAAAATAAAATATAAATATAAAATGTTTTGTTTTAATATTTTATTTATCCCAGTTATGTGTAAAATTATTATTTTACATTTGTTTTTAAAACTTTCCAGATTTTCTCTTTTCTTTCTTTTCCTCATTGAGAATACACATGTGAAGTTTTACAAACCATTTCTGTAAAAGTTGTGTTGCAAAAGAAAACACAAAGTCCCCTAGAAAATAAAGTTTAAAAAAAAGTTTGCTTTAATATGTATTCTGACATAATCAGTTCTTTCTCTGGGTATGGATAACATTTTCATCATAAGTCATTCAGAGTAATCTTGGATCATAGTGTAGCTGAGAATAACAAAGTAATTCACAGCTGATCCTCCCACAACATTGCTATTACTTTGTGCACAGTATATTTCACTTTGCATGAGCTCATGGAGGATTTTCAAGGTATTTTTGAGAACACTCAGCTCATCATTTCTTATAGAGCAATAGTATTACATTATAATTCTATAATACAATTTATTCAACCATTCCTCAATTGGTGGGCATCCCCTCAATTTCCAATTCTCTCTATATATAGATTTTGTATATATAGGTCCTTTAAAAAATCTGTTTTGGAATATATGCCTAATAGTGGTATTGTTAGGTCAAAGGGTATGATTTATTTTATACTTTTTGGGCATAGATAATATCTTTTGAATCATTTATAAATTGGGGAATGGCTCTTTTTGTTTTTTAAATAAATTTGACTCAGTTCCCTTCATATTTGAGAAATGAACTCATCATCAAAAAAATTGGTTCAAAACTTTTTTTTCACAATCACCATTACTAACTTTACTTCCTGCCTGTTTATTCTGTTCTCTCTTTTCTTTTACTCTGCCCTTCCTCAAGTGTTTTGCTTCTGACCACCCCCTGCGCCATTGTGCTCTCTCTTCTATTACCTTCCCTCCATTCTCATATTGCCTTCCCTTTCTACTGCTCTGCAAGGTAAGATAGATTTCTATACCTATATTCTGATGAGAGGAAAGTTAACTCACTCTTCTTCCCCTCCTCTTTTTCACCTCCACTTTAAACCTTTTTCTTGTCTCTTTTGTGGGAGATACTTTATGCCATTCCACCTTTCCCTTTCCGTTTCACCCAGTACATTCTTCCCTTATCCTTTAATTTTATTTTTTAGATATTATCCCTTCATATTCAACTCACAAATTTGTTTTCTCTCTACGTATGCTCCTTCTAACTTCCCTAATAATGAGAAAGTTTTTGTGAGTTATAAATATCATCCTCTCGTATAGGAATTTGAATAAACCATAGGGAGGTGGTTTCCTATGGTTTCCATTTCCTGATTACTCCCCTATGCTTTTCCTGATCCTAACTTTGTAAATCAAATTTTCCATTCAGCTCTGATCATGAATGCTTGAAAGTTCTTTATTTCATTGATTGAATGTCTACCTTTTCCCCTGAAACATTTTATTCAATTTTGCTGGTGGGTGATTTTTGGTTATAATCCTAATTCCATTGCTCTCTGGAACATGATATTCGAAGCCCTTTGATGCTTTAATGTAGAAGTTGCTGAATCTTGTGTTATTCTGACTGTGGCTCCACTGTCCCCGAATTCTTTCTTTCTGGATGTTTATAATATTTTATCCTTGACTTGGGAATTCTGGAATTTGGCTAAAATATTCCTGGGAATCTCTTTCTTGAGGTAATTGGTGGTTTCTTTCAATTTCTATTTTACCTTCTGGTTCTAGAATATCAGGACAATTTTCCTTGACAATTTCTTGAAAGATGATATGCAGGATCTTTTTTTGATCATATAGACAGGTAGACAAATCATTTTAAAATTATCTTTCCTGGATATGTTTTCTATGTAAGTTATTTTTTTTCTATGAGACATTTCACATTTGTTCTTTTTTCATTTTTTCATTTTTATTTTATTATTTCTTGATTCCTCATAAAATCATTAGCTTCCATTGGTCAATTCTAATTTTTTAAAAAATTGTTTCCTTCAGTGAACTTTTGTACCTGCTTTTCTACTTAATCAATTTTGCTTTTTTAAGGCAATCTTTTTCCCATTGACTTTTTGCACTTCCTTTTGCAATGCTCTCATTTCCTTTCTCAATTTTTGCTCTACCTCTTATTTCATTTTCAAAATCCTTTTTGAGCTCTTTCATGACCTCAGAATAATTCTTGATTTTCTTGGAAACTATGGATGTAGGAGCTTTGGCTGTTAGCATCTGAGTGTGTGTTTTGATCTTCCTCATTACCATAATAACTTTCTATGGTCAGAATCTTTTTCTGTTGTTTGCTCATTTCTACAGCTTATTCCTCAGATTTTGATTCCTCACCAAAATAGGCCTCTGTTTCCAGATTGGAGGGTGCAATGTCCCAAGATTCAGGCATTTTGTATAGCTGTTTTCAGAAATCTTTTTAGGGACCTGTACTGGAAGCCAGCACAAATCTGGGGATGGACAAATCAGTAGAAAGCTCTCTAGAAGCAAAGAGACCCCTGTAATATCCTTCTCACCAGTTGTCAGCTCCCCCTTGGCTCCAGAAGCCACTGCTACTTCTATTGATGCTGTCATCACTGTTGTTTCAGGGGTTCCCAAAGCCCACTTTTGATTTGCTGGGACTCCCCTCACAACTTAGTGCAACAAACCTTTCTGCCAATCTTCCAAGCTGTCAGTTCTGTGAGCTGAGAGGTATGGATTTCTTTTTTTTCTTTTTATTTTATTAAAGCTTTTTATTTGTAAAACATATGTATGGGTAATTTTTCAACATTTACCCTTGCAAAGCTTTCTGTTACAAATTTCCCCTCCCCCTAACTCCCATCCCTCCCCTAGATGGCAGGAAGTCTACTACATGTTATTTATGTTAAATTATGTTAATTATGTTAAATACTTGACAAATCGAATATATGTATATATATTTTTACAGTTATCTTGCTGTGCAAAGAAAAAAATAGGATCTACAAGAAAAAAAATCTGAGAAGGGAAACATAATGCAAGCAAATATCAATAGAGAGCATGAAAATATTATGTTATGGTCCATATTCATATCCCTCTCTCTGGGTGTATATGGCTTTCTTCACTGAACAATTGAAACTGGTTTGAAACATTTCATTGTTGAAGAGAGCCATGTCCATCAGAATTGATCATCATATAGTATTGTTGTTGCTGTGTATAATGAATGATCTCCTGGTTCTGCTCATTTCACTCAGCGTCAGTTCATGCAAGTCTTTCCAGGCCTCTCTGAAATCATCCTGTTGGTCGTTTCTTATAGAACAATAATATTCCATAACATTCATATACCATAATTTATTCAGCCATTCTACAATTGAAGGGCATCCATTCAGTTTCCAGTTTCTTTCCACTACAAAAAGGGCTGCCAAAAACATTCTTGCACATGTGGACCCCTTTCCTTCCTTTAAGATTTCTTTGGGATATAAGCCCAATAGAAACACTGCTGGGTCAAAGGGTATGCACAGTTTGATGACTTTTTGAGCATAGTTCCAAACTGGAGAGGTCTGGATTTCTACCACTGCTACTACTGATTGAGATACTCCAAGACCCACTCCTGGTTTCCAGGGCTGGAAAAAATTGCTTCACTTCATCTTTTGGTTTATAATCATCACCTAAAGATATTGGGAGGGGTTTGGGGAAGAGCTTGGGAGAGAGCTCTGATGAGTTGCTTCCTTTTCTTTGCCATTTTAGCTCCACCTCCTGGCTCCAACTCTTATTTGTTTTTTAACCAATTTAGGTTAAGTCTAAGGCAAAATTTTGTCTTGTTTGTGGGGGAAATGTGGAGAACTAGGTCTTTGACCATATTCCACCCCTTCTCAAATTATCTCCTCAAGATACATTCTTAAAGTTATCTTCTCTTACTTGGTCTTTCTAGACTGGCTTAGGAATTCCCTGATTTACTCTATAGTGGTTTGCTTCTTAAAATAATTCTCATTTTTCCTTCTCATTGGAATGCTCCATTTTTGTGTCTTCAGAAATTCGTCCTTGAAAGTGTCCCAAAAGATAATGACAAATGTTGGAAGTGATGTGGGAAAAATGGAATACTAATACATTGCTGGTGGAGTTGTGAATTTATACAACTATTCTGGAGAGCAATTTAGCACTATGCCCAGAGCTATCCAACTGTGCATACATACTATTTGATCCAGCAGTGTCTCTATTGGGTTTGTATCCCAAAGAGATTATAAAAAAAGAAAAAGGACCTTTATGTGCAAAAATGTTTGTAGCAGCCCTTTTTGTAGTGGCAAGGGACCAGAAACTGAGTAGGTACCCATCAGTTGGGGAATGGCTGAATAAGTTATAGTATATGAATGTTATGAAATATTGTTGATCTATAAGCAAAGATTAGCAGGATGATTTCAGAAAAGCCTGGAGAGACTTTCATGGATTGAAGCTAAATGAAGTGAGTAGAATCAAGAGAATATTGTACATAGCAATAAAATTACGTGATGATCAATTCTGATGGATTTGGCTTTTTTCTATAATGAGGTGATTCAGGCCAAATCTAATAGACATGATAGAGAGAGCCATATACATCAAGAAAGAGGATTATGGGGACTGAATGTGGATCACAACATAGTATTTTCACCTTTTTTATTGTTTTGTTTGCTTTATGTTTTCTTTCTCATTTTTTTGTTCTTTTTTGATCTGATTTATCTTGGTCAGCATGATAATTGTGGAAATATGTATAGAAGAATTACATATATTTAACATATGTTGGATTACTTGATTCTAGGAGAGGGAGTAGGAGGAAGGGAGGGAGAAAAAAAATTGGAACACAAGGTTTTGCAAGGTTTGCATATATTTTGAAAATAAAAAGTTATTTTTTAAAAAAGAGTTTCCCTTCACTCCTGGGCTAACTTATCTTGTAGAATGTTAGCCCTTGTTATCATACCTAGGATTCATTTGAATCCTCTGAGATGTGCTTTAACAAAATTTCAGGTTGATGTAAGGTATTTTCCTGTACTTTTGTAAGAAACTCTAAGAAGGAACTATTGGTCACTAGCTTGTGATAAGAGAAATATACTAATACCTCTTCCCCTCCCCCATGCAAATTAAGTTAATTATTCCTTCACACTTTTCATCCTCCTCCCTTTAAAAAGTATTGAAACTGTCCTTGTGCTTTGATTAACTCAGGGGACTAAGATTAGGGCATTAACATTTTTTTTAAATGATTTGAATCTTAAATAATATAGCTGGAGTATTTAGACCATAAACATTAATTTGAATAGTATGAAAAAGACTAACTATGCTCAATATCTTTTTTGCTCCTTTCCTGCTAAATAGCCTTATTTTATGCTACCTATTAGAAAAATTGAAAATATCTCATCTCATTCCAGTTTTAAACTAAAATTACTAGAAGACTGGCTAGAGTCATGCCCAGCCCGTTATATGCTCCAAGAACAAATTATTACTTTCCAATAGAAATCAGATTGTAAGATCATACACTGAAAGGCACCTTTAAGTTCCAGTATGATAACTTTCTTTTTGGTGATGTTATCTTTTAAAATATGAAAATATCAATAAAAGACAAGAAATTGTCAGCCACTCCTTTTTGGCAAAGAAAAAGAGAGAGGATTTCTGATGAATAGGTACATAATTGAATTCTCCAACTACTCTTCCATCATTTTCTGTTCCAGTCTGTGATCTATATCCTGAACTACTCTTCTATAGTATTCTCTCTGTCTAGTCATATGATGATAAAATTCCCTTTATTTCTCCCCCAATCAATCTTTGCTGAAATGGTTTACAACATGTTTTTACTCTTTGGTTTCTGAATTTCTGTACATGGGTGTATTTCCTTTATATACAATGGTAACTGACACCATACCTCTTTTATTTATCTTGTTTCTTTTGGATAAAGAATACCAATTCAGTATCATATTCTTTTTAGAGGTTTAATCCAACCACGTCTTAGGGCTAACCATGAAGTCAAATTTGTCTGTGTTTTTTTTTTTTTTTTTTTTTTGTGGATTTTTTTCTCCTGTGTGCCTTTGGGTAACTTAATTACTATTCTTAATTACATTAGAAGTATACCCCATGATACTAATTCTGTGGCTATATATAGGTTAGTATTTTTCTCCCATGTCAATGCTATTAGTTTAAAACCCCATTGGTTTTATTTTCAAGAAGCTAAAGACATTCTTATTTGGTTTTATTGGGTTAAGACAAAGAATTGGTTATCCTTCTTTGTAAGCCGTGACCCAGATATACAAATTCTATTTGTTAGATAACATCTTACATAGTGCTCAAATGAATTGTTTAAAGTAGATATTTCATGAATATTGAATGAATAAATGAATGAATTTCATACTACAAGTGATCTAGGAGATAGATCATCTCTTCTTACCTGGCTTTAATCAGGGAATAGGTGATTGTTTCAGTCAAACTGAGACCTGTTAAAAAAGCCAAGGGCTCCCACTACAGCCAGGGTCATCTCCAGTCATCCTGATCTATATCTGGTCAAAAGACCCAGATGGCTCCAGAGGAGAAAGTGAGGCTGGTGATTTTGCACCACCCTCCCTCACTCAAAATCATGATTTAATTTCAATTTTCTTGACTATTTTTCTTTGTTATATTTTCATCTTTATATACATTTTTGAAATCCTAATCAATGTTTATTTTTTACCACCAATTTTTATCTAAAATCATTGATTTTTATTAAGCTTAAATAGGAAGGTAGGCAGAATTTCTTTTTGATGTATATTAAAAATTTCAAGATTCAAGATCTTATTATATTAATTTATTTTTAATGCATCACATGTAAATAACAATGAACAAGAAAATCTATAATGGCCATTCTTGTACATTCCCATGTATAGTATCCTTTTTATTTAATAGTTTTAAAATATAAGTTAATTTTTTATTCACAATTCAAAACTCCCTACTGATGAAAACATTATTAAAATCAATTAAATTTTTATAAGATACCAGCCATTAATGAAATACCATAGCAAATTAAAATATACTTTCAAAGAACAGTAATACTTTGCTTTCCTAATAGATATAGCTCTCTACTAATGAGATCAAGGTCACAGGTTCAATGCCCTTCAGAGCTGATGTCAGCTTGATTTGCTTTCATGAACACAGGCTACATCCTTAATATGAAGTATTCATACTAAAAATGCCAAAAACAACTGATCATTAGCACTGAGAAAGAGAATGTGGGTGAATCAATAAATATTTATAATACCTACTAGAGAAAGAATACACCTGATATTAGATCCGTAGGGTTTCTTCATATACAGATATTTTCTAAGCACCGGCTAAGTCTCTTTTGAAGATCCCAGACCTTTTGTTAAATCTGTAGTCAGGTATCAAACAGCTAAGGAAGAATAGATAATAGAATGTCACAAAACACCATTTCTAAAGTATAGATTATAAGTACTCTAGGAATACTAAGAGAGAAGTTTTATAGTTTTCATAAACTATATAAAAACTAATATTGTACAAATAACCATACTGATTTGTGACATTTGAATAGTAGAAGAGTATTCTAAGGTTGGCATAGCAAACATTCTGCTAAACTTTATCTTCATACCAGTGAAATTGTATTCTGGCTTTGTTAGGGCATTAGTGATGAAACTATTAGTAAAATAGTTATTCAAGGAAGAGAATTAGGCTAACAATAATATTTAATCATCTACATCTTCATCGAGCTACAAGCTATAAGCTTTTTGGTTAAATTATTTCATCAATATTTCACACTTAAGATCTTAAAATTGTTAATCTGATCAAATGCTTTGTTAAATTAAACAACTTTAGTTTCTTTCTTCCCATGATATCAGTATGGTTTTATGTTCATAATAATTGAAACCTGAATTTTTTTTTGCCAAAATGAAGTGAGATTTTATATACACACACACTCACACATACAAACCATATACATGTATACACATATTGCATATATACACATATACTACATTCATACATACATCACACATATTTGAGGAATAGGTAGCAGCTACTCATATCCTCACATGCATAACTTTCACCATTGTACATAAATGAGTTGGGATCTCCTTACAGTGAACAATTTCAGCAGTAGAAGAAATGCTTGGCAGTAGGGAATTGACAGGACTTCCTCAACAGTACACATGATCCATGTGTTTCTTTCTACATCTATATCCATTGCTCCACCTTAAAGGGACCATATCCTGCAAAAGGTTGAATCTTAATTATTTCAATTTAACTCCTTTATTATCAAGTAATATCACAATTTTTTGACACTTATCTTGTAGTAGCTGTAGTAGTACTATAGCCAATAGTATACATTGGCTAAATATCTCAAAAAGGTTAGTACTGAATTTTGTGGCTAAGAAACCATTTTGATTGGTGAAAAGTACCAAGGGATGGAATGAGTACCCTGTCCTTACCAGTTTAGACAACTTATTCGATTCTTTGTGTATACATTCCTAATAATTCCTAGTGATAATTTTTCCCCTTCTGATATTTCCCCATAAGAAGTTTAAGCAGATTAAGATTATCTTTATGTCTTTCTTTACATACACACACAAAGGAATATTGCAAAGAGAAAACAAAGTGTAGTGGCAAATCACTCAAACTAGTCAAGGGACCTGAGTTCATTACATGTATTTGAAAAATGAAAGCTATTTGATTTTTGAAAAATCAACTAACCTTTCAGTATCTTAAAGTTTTTCACTGCTGCAAGATACAAAGTTTTATTACTATTCTCTCTGGGTCTGCAATGTCTCTATGTAACTCAAATGGCCTAACTACCAAAGAACTGTGGGCAAGGTCAGATCATTTAGAGAGGAATAACTAGTATCAGATGGTTTCTGATGATTTTTTTAAATCAAGAATATATTTTGTTAGGTTTGAAATGTTGGTATCAAACTCTTTGCTGAAAAAATAAAATGTTAAAATGCTACCTTTGACTTTTATGATGGATTTCCCTGAGCATGACTGACTGCCAAATGCTAACATGTTCTCCTTAACTTCTTTATTCCTGTTATGGAAATGATCATCTTATCCATACTCAAAAACTCAGATGCATCATTGCAGTCCCTCTAATGTACCTAATTACTTTCAACTACCCTCTCACATCTCATGTTTGAAGTAAGCTGTCTCTCTCACCCTATTTCCCAACTATCCTAGCTCTACACAAAACTCAATTCAGCTAACACTTTCCTATGGAACCATACCTCATTCCCACAGATAGAAACCTTGAATCTACCCTGTCATTGTTTAACTCTCCTATAAACTCCATCATTTCACATTTATATTGCTCTATATTTCTTTATGTACATTTTGCTTTCTGTTAAACTGTAAGATCATTCGGCATAGAAATTAGTTTCATCTGAGTAATTTCAATCAATCACCAAGCATTTAAGTGCCTACTATGTGCTGAATACTATGTAAACACTATAAAATATTATATACATATATACATATATTATATATAGTATGTATTTTGTACATATGAATTAAAGTAAATTTTTGGAGTTTACTTCTTATTCTATTCTAATCCCATGTGGTTCTTAGCAAAAGTTCTTATACCTCAAAATAATAACTGGGTTTAAAAGTATTTCCACCCCATCACTATGAGGAAAGCAAGTCTTTGTACTAGTCATGTGCACTTTATGTTTCAAAATAAAAATTCTATAGAGTTCTATAAACAATCAAAAGCATGTGTTATAAAAGTGCATGAAAATCATTGCATAGTGGGTCATAAAATCCCAAAATAAAGGCACTATTTCTGATTATCACATAATAGAGGTTCAAAATATCTGTTGGTTGGATGAATGAATATAGGAGTCAATAATACAATAATAAATAGATCTAGGTAGCATGTTAAATGAAAAGAACATCAGCCTGGAAAACAGAAGATTTGGGTACAGAACCTAAGTCTATCACTAACTAGCTCTATTACTATGGTTATCATTTTCCTTTTAAACCTGTAATTTTCTCATCTGTAAAATAAAGATTGAAATGGATAATCACTAATGTTACTTCAACTATATGATTTTTTAAAAAATAATTGGTGATAATTTCTTATTATATTTCTTATATCATAATCACATGAATTACTTATATCTTACAGTCACTAATGCAATAGTTTATGTGCATAGTCAGTCCAGGAATATCTTTGCAATATTATATTAGATAAAATAAACATGCATTATCTCAAAAAGGTTATAGGAAACAAAATACTATTTTAAAACAAAAAAAAATTAAAAAGCAAAAGAAATTCAAGCTATTTTAAGATATCCTATCTTCCACCACACTTTCTCTTTATTAATGACTATTTGTCGTATTCTCTGATTGATTTCACTACACTAATCCTATCCTTTATATTTGAAGTCTCCCTATCTGATTCGTTTACATTCAGGATGCAGAATTAAGGATTCTCATGAGTCATTTCAAAGTCTGAGACTTTTCAATAGTTAAGATTATATACTGGAACTACCTTTCACTAAATATGGCTGTTAACAAAGAAGTAAGGGCTGATGGAGCAGGATGCTTCTCCTTATCAGTCTCCCCTAAGATTCCAAATTGAGTTGGATGCTTAGATGAAGAGATAATACCCATAAGAACATAATTACCAATTGTCTAATGATTAGTATTATTCTAAAATGGAAGGAATTGTTTTAATTGGTGATTTCCCCTTCACTAGAAATGTTTACGCATAGATTTAACCCTATCTTGGTTATATTTTAGATAAGGTCCTTGATTTGGGGTTGGGTAAGATCATTTCTGAGTTCCCTTCCAACCCTTGATTCCAAGATTTCCATTAATCAGACTAGATAAACTCCCAATAACATACTATATACCACCTGCTTTGACTTTTTAATTTAAAAGAAAATCCTCTTTAGTTCAGTAATGTGAAAAGATTGTGGATTTGGACTTTTAATATTATAATCTTAATGAAAACTCATCCATATGACAGAATGAAGTAACAAACAACATCTGGCATCTGAATTTTTTTCTTTGTGAAATCGGCTTTTTTTTTTCTTAAATTTCTATTCGTCATAGTCTTTTACAGTACTCCATTTAAAGTCTTATGAAAACATTGATTTCTTCAAATTACCTTTATTTTTTTTCAATAGCATATGCTTCATTCTTTATTATTATCACAATATAACAATTTTTAAACACCCTTAAAGATCTTTCAAAATAATGTTTAGGAAAAAAGTAAAGCAAATATATATAATAGCCATAAAGTCTGGTCAGTTAAATGTTATTGCTATGTTTTAGCAATAATCAACACAACAACAGGGACCCATTTGGCATATCAGAACAAATTCACCCTAGAGGTTCCAATTCATAATATTATCTATGGTTCATTTTTTTTCTATTTCTAAATTTTTTTCTGAGACCAATTATTAGTAGCACTACTTTTTTTTTGCTTTTTACTGAGGCAATTGAGGTTAAGTGACTTGCCCAGGGTCATACAGCTAGGGAATGTTAAGTATAATTTTTTTTTTTTTTTTTTGATGAGGCAATTGGTGTCACACAGCTAGGAAGTGGTAAGTGCCTGAGACCAGATTTGAAACTCAGGTCCTTCTGACTTCCGGACTGACTAATTTTTCTTCTAATAAATTCTACTCCTGATCCTTGCTTTTGTGTATGTATGTATCTCTTATTTCATATCCCTGCTAACTTTTCTACTTTAGTTCTATTCCTTAACTTGCCTTGCTATTACTTAACCTCCCTTCACCCATGGATCCCTCCCTTATCTTTCCCCCCACTTTTCCCCTCCCTCTATATCTCTTAACCTACACACCTTGCCCATGGTTTATACTCCCTCATCCTATTCTCTCCCCTCCTCAACTCTTTATAAATTTTGGTGAGCACTATACCCTTTACCCTGTAAATTCTTTCTGTTCAGGTAACCAAGTAGGAGAGGCTTTTTTTTTAACTTCAATGTCCTCTGAAGATAAACTGCAGTCTTCTCTAATCCTATAGTAAGTTTTTATGCTTTGGTTCTTTCCCTTTCTAATTTTTTAATTTTAATTTTTCATGTAAAAAATGAGAACTTGTTAGTGTAATCACCTGCAATATTGTGATGTAGGGGATGATGCCTCTAGCTTCATTTCATTTCTCACTTCTGTCAGGGAAGCTAAATGCAAGAACTCACCATCCTGAAAGTGCTTGCAGCCAGCAAGCTTCCCTGTTCCACTGCTTCTGCACTTAGAAGGTTTGCTAGTTTCTTCTCCTCCAGGACCCCATCTCAGCAACAAATCTGAACCTGCCATTCCCGAATAGCCCCCCTGACTCCCTAGGATGTCTAGGAGGTGAAAGTTCCTGTGACTAGGGCTGAGGTTACCTGTGAATTTAGCTAACCCAGAACTCCACACTTGCTGTTTCTATGCAGTTAGCCTGGAGGTGTTTATACATCACACTTTGTTATGTCTTGGCCTTGGGGTCTTCAGGTTTTCTTGGATTGTCCCAAGAGGACCCCTGTTTTGCCTCAATCTTATTTGTTTTTCACCAGTTTATGTTTACCGTGATGTATAATTTTATTTTGTTTGTGATAGAAATCTAGAAAGCTTGGATTTTCTTACTTATTCTTCCATCTTTCCAGAATCCTTCCTCCCATATGGTTCATTTTTGACCCCAACCAGGTATCTTTTGGTAAGTTCAGAATTTGTTCCATCTCTCCATTAAAGGCCTCAATTCCCCTGCAAACTTTCATGCTAAAAAGACACCTAATATAGGACAAATTTTATTTAACTCAATAACAAAATTTACAGAATGGATTTATATCTAACCCATTTTGAATGTTAGCAAAATTATCATTATTTAAGAAGGCATCATGATACTCTTTAATATGATGCTTTTTACCTATAAGATCCCCATGACTTATAAAACTAGTTAAGAGATAGGTCAAATTTACTTCTTAGTTTAAATGGCATCTTGCAGTATGGATCTTTTGAAAGTATAAGATGTGTAACTCAAGTTCTCTTTCGTGACAGGCTAGATGTCACTATCTTTTTTCCTGCAGGGAATTAGTATTATTTTATTCTTTTATCTGTATGCTAGTTTTCTAGTCTGGATATCATTTTTTGCTTTTTTATTTTTATTTTTTAAAAATTTTACAGCTCTTTTTGTAGTGGCTAGAAACTGGAAACTGAATGGATGCCCTTCAATTGGAGAATGGCTGAACAAATTATGGTATATGAATATTATGGAATATTATTGTTCTGTAAGAAATGACCAGCAGGACAATTTCAGAGAGGCCTGGAGAGACTTGTATGAACTGATGCTGAGTGAAATGAGCAGAACCAGGAGATCATTATACACAGCAACAACAATATTATATGATGATCAATTCTGATGGACATGGCTCTCTTCAACAATGAAATGTTTCAAACCACTTCCAATTGTTCAGTGAAGAAAGCCATATACACCCAGAGAGAGAGATGTGAAATGTGGACCACAACATAACATTCTCATACCCTTGATTGCTGTTTGCTTACATTGTGTTTCCTTTATCTGATATGTCTTCTGTCTTCTATGTAGGTACGATTTTTCATGCACAACAATGATAAGTTTGGAAATTTGTATACATATATTCGATTTGCCAAATATTTTAACATAATTAACACGTAGTGGATATCCTGCCATCAAGGGAGGGGTGGGGATTTGGGGGGAAAAATCTGTAACAGAAAGCTATGTAAGGGTTAATGTTGAAAAATTACCCATACATATGTTTTGCAAATAAAATAAAATTTAAAAAAATTATTAAAGCTTTTTATTTATAAAACATATACATGGGTAAATTTTCAACATTGACCCTTGCAAAGCCTTCTGTACCAAAGGTGTTCCATGTCCTTCTCTCCATCCTATCCCCTGGGTGGCAGGTAGTTTAATATGTGTTAAATATGTTAAGATATATGTTAAATCCAAATATATGTATTCATATCAATACAGTTACTTGATATCATTTTAAAGGCTAGGGTTGGTGTGGAAATGTTGCTGGAACTCTGGGTATCATAGCTGCCTCCAATTTTAATGACTAGTAGAATATTCTAAAAAGAAGATATGTGAGCAATTAGTAGTTGCTGCCTTTTTGATCTTTTCAAACAGAGAAATATTTGTAACCTTTCCCTTTCTATGTAAAAGGGAAAATTTTCACTTCCAATTTTTTTAATCTTTAAAAATTATTTATGCTTTATATTTAATTAATTATTGTTTTAATATTTTGATTTAATAATTAACATAATTTAATTTTTACTTAATTTCCACTTAATTAAATTATTAATTCTAGCTCAGTGACTATATAATCAAACTATTTTGATCTTCATACTTCATTGTTATGAAAGGTAAAGTGAAGAAAAGCAGACAGAGGGGGAAGGTGGGGTAAATAAGAGCAAAGTGTATAGATAAAATTGAAGAGAGACAGAGTACAGATTCTTTACCTAATTCATTAGGATTCTATCTCAACTGGAAGTCCCTGATTTGCATGAATTTTATTGTTTAATTATATTTTCCAATTAACTAGCATTTATATTCTTTTTACTTCCTTCCCATCATTGTATTTGATGAACTTCCCCCCAAAACAAAAAGGTAAAAGCATATGAATTTGATCCTCCTGCTTCCCCTACACAAATATCATAAATTAATCTGGCTCTGTCATAGATCTGGGCTACCACATCATTCATGTTGCTTTTATACATTGTTCCTTTCCACGTATATTCATAGAGATGCTGCAAGGGTGAAATTAATAGTGAATTAATAATAGAAAGTACATCCTGCTGGTGGGAAGATAAAAGTAATGATCGAAAAAGACTATCACCTTCATTCTAAGAGTTAGGGTCAGCTAAGAGAATGTTGTTAACTTGCTTCTTCACTTTATCCTTCTTTATCACTTGCATCCTTCACAGACATTCTGTCATAAGCTACTATATGACTGTGGGATTAATGCATTGGAACTGTATCTGATAAGATCTGTATTAAGTGTTTAGATCAGTCTGACACACTGTAGCATGAAATCTGTGTGGATTGTGCATTCAAGCCTGACTTAAAAACATATACTGTTTTCTTCTTCATAAGACCACATTAATTAGCCTTCTATTGGAGAAACTTTAGACTCCCATATAAATAACATAAAATTAATTAATAGATTATCAGTTGCAAGAGCAAGATGAATTAGTAGAACAAACTTAGGCATCATACTAGTTTTTACACACACACATTTACATACCTAGACTTCTTTATTACTTTAATATTTTTATTAGAAAATTTATGAATCTTTTAACTAACTCTATTCAGAACAGCATGTGAATCAATAGGGAGAGATAATGTAACAAAAGAATTTTTTTGTGTGGGGAAAAAATACAAGATTAGAGTTTGGTAGACAACTTTCTACTACTCGTGTTAATATCCTCAAGGAATAATAAATGAGTTTCCTTGATTCCAAGATTTGGCTGAACTTTCATATCTCAACATAGATTGGCCCCTGTGTAGGGACAGTTGTTAATATCAGTAAATGTCAGGAAACTTTATACAAATAGTCTCACATAACCTCATACTTGGAGGTATTTGGAAGAGAATTTACACCTAAAATATAATCTTATACTGTCAACTTAATGTAAATTTTGAGGGATAATATATTATTCAATTCTTTCTAATAGCCAAAAACATCTTCTGAATTTCAGTAAGAGCAAGACAGATATTTATTTTTTTGTATGTGTGCATGCATATTTACCTGTCTATATAATGCATATATTTATGTATATATATTTAGTTTTAGTTTTTTTCTAATAAAATACTTATTATGGAAAGAAAAAGTCTAAAACATCTTTAGAGATCTTAGAGAAAAAATCTTAAAAGTGTAGGGATGTAAATTTTGAAGTTGGTACAATAATAATACTTTGTGGTGGATTAAGTCAAGAAATTATATTATTGCAGTATTATATATATGTATATGCATACATATATATAAAACTGTACTTCTTAAGTGATACAGTATTGATTGTTGCTGCCTTTTTTTTTTAATAGAGTGAAGAATTTGAGGAGGTATAGGCCACTGGAAAATAATTCCATTGCTCTTATTTGAAAATTTCTTGATTTAACAGAAAGCACTTGTTTAAAATAAAAGTTAACTGATTCAGAAATGCCACATTTGGTATGCCAAATTCGTATTTAAGTCCTTTGTATGTAGTTATGAAGTGGAAAGAGTATAACTTTCTTGGAGAATAGAGACTAAGTTGATGTTGAATGTCCTTTGTCCCTTTTCAAAATAACCTATTATTATTAGGAAATGATGAGATCATTCCATGAGGACATTGACTCCAAGTCTTTGGCTCTTAGCAATAGTTTCAGCATGAAGCAATGGAAATATAGTGAATTTAGAATCAGAGGACCTATGTTTAAATTTCACGTCTGGTATTTCCTCATTTTGTAACTTTAGGCAAATTCCTTTATCTTTCTTGTCCTTCATTTTCTTATGCACACAATGAGAGAGTTAATTCTATGAATATTAATGTACCTTCTAGTAAGTTTTACATCTAAAATCAAAGAAGCAAGATAGTTTGGTGAAATGGTAGAGTGATGGAGAGTAACCTATCATTCTTATATACATTTCTCTATAAATAGAATCTCCATACATAGACTAAGAAGTAGTCAATCCTCTTTATTTGCTGAGGCAATTGAGGTTAAGTGACTTGCCCAGGGTCACAAACCTAGGAAGTCTGAGGCCAGATTTGAACTCAGGTCCTCCTGATTTCAGGACTGTGCTCTATCCATTGTGCCAACTAGATGCCCCTAAAATATGTCTTAAATAATATTTTTGAGAATTATCTTATCATCTACTATTTTACTGATAGTTGATAGAAAAGAAGAGCATATATTCAAAAGTATTATCACTACAGCATCACACTTATGAAATATATATTGAACCTTAACATTATTTTTGGAATGGAGGGTTAAGCCAGCAATTGTAGGACCCATAATGTAATGGGTAATGAAACATGACTCTTCTCAAGGAATCTAAAGATGAGGGAGAGATTATGGAATATTAAGAGAGAGGGTAGAGGTGAGAGGAAATAAAATGCTTTCCCTGCAACTCACTTTGCTCCATAAAGATTCTGAACACTTGATATAACATAAACATCTTCAAAAAAAGAAAAAAAGTTTATAGTGAATGTGCTGACAGTAACAATTTGAAGTTGAGTAGTATGACTAGTACTGCCATCATTATAGTCTAACATAAAGATTATCTTATGGAAACTTTATTCTCAGCATTTATTTTTGTATCCTGTTTTTGTTTGTTCTTCTTTGGCAGCATTCAGTTGATGGCTCAAACCATTTGTAGCATATTGAAAAGAATATAAAATATGCAGTAATACAGACTCTGGGCTAATATATTTTCAAAAATGTTTCATGCCTCATTTCTCACATAAATTCTTAGGTTGCATTTAGCCTTCAAAGAGTCATTCATATTCATGATACAAAAGAGAGATAACATTTATTACTTTCAGTGTTGATGATATTAAGCACTGTCAAGCTTTCCCACCAGAGATTGCATCAAGCTCCAGCTCCAGCCCTTTTCAGGGGATAATTGTGATTAGAGGAGTTCATTTAAACAAAACCCAGAAGTATCTTTTGCTCAATTAGTGAATCTTTGAGGTACCATTATTTTTCCCTTTACTCTTCTCTCTCTTTTCACATGAGGAGTAAAGAATATGGATTTGATCATTTATGCTTCCCAATATACATTGGGATTTGGAGGCTAGATTTTTTTCCTTTTTCATTAATTTATTCTATCATTAAAAAAACTGGGACAAGTAACTGTTTTTCTCATGTAGATTTCATTTATGATTTTTTGAAATATAGCTCTGGTTTAATACATCCTTGCTGTGTGACCTTTGGCAAGTCACTTAACCCCAACTGCCTCAGGAAAAAAAGAAGAAGAAGAAGAAGAAGAGGAGGAGGAAGAGAAGGAGGAAGAGAAGAAGGAGAAGGAGGAGGAGGAGGAGGAGGAAGAAGAAGAGGAGGAGGAGGAGGAGAAGGAGGAAGAGGAGGAGGAGAAGAAATATATAGCTTTGGTAAATCAGACTTTGATAAATCCCATTGGAGCTCCTTCATTGTACATTTAAACCCAAATTATTCTGGTGCTCAGTGCCTGGTCCAGATGCAGTCCCAGTCCAAGCCTCACTTACTCAGTGTTTGTGTTTTGTTTGTGTTATACTCATTCAGAGTGAGTAAAAATACCAATTATTTCTGTTCTGGTCAGAAACTCTGAGGGCCTTCTACCCCACTGCGCATTTACATAGCCTACCAGGTGATTCTTTTGTGAAGTCAGACCAGGACATCTTTTGCCTCAATTTTTACCTAGCCTTTGATTACTAAATGTGTGTTGTCTCAGTAAATTGAGAGCTGGGAAAGACCTTAACTTTAAAAGACCAGGGTCTCCCACTACATCTGAGATCATCTTCTGTTATCTTAACCTCTATCTTGTCACTGGATTTCAATGACCTTGGAGGAGAGAGTGAGGCTCATGACTTTGCCCAGTTCACTTAAATCCAATTCACTTTTAAGTCAAGATATCATCCTCTTGATGTTGTTGGAACTTTTCAAGAACAAAGAATGAAAATAGCAATAATTTCTCCTTTCATTTTCTCAAGAATAATTTTGAACTACTCTACCTTATCCTAGATCAGTAGACTCAGTTTACTGGAACTTTTATCTCATTGTGAATGTGGGACCTATGACATCCATTTCATAAACACTATCATTAACAGCATCTATTAGCCAGTCACTAAATGGCCATATAGATTGTCAGTAGTAAGGTCCTAAAATACCTTCAATGCACCAAACTTGAAGCAAGTCTTTTCCTGACAAGGATATGGGTGGCAGAGCAATCAAAGCATCAGGACCCAAGTAATGTCAATTTGATAATACAAAGCAAGTTTGCTTCACCTGATATGGATCAGAGTGGAGAGAGGGAACAGCAGAAGCATTTTCAAAATACACTGAACAAATGTAGAACAAATCTTTTAAAGACCAGTGAACAATAATGGCAGACAGAACAACTTAGCAGGTGGTAATAAGTGACCTGTTCTTTCTGAAAAAAAATAGATGAGTAAACATTGAATATATTACAAAAAACAGTCAGGAGTACTGCTTCAACAAATGAAAGCTGCACTCACAATATATGTGAGTTTTATTGTATGCTATAAAAATATGAAGAACACTTTGCCATGGTATTTGGCTTCCCACTTTTCAAAGCACTTTCATGTGTAATATCTCACTGTCTCTTTCTATAATAAATATGTGAAATGGGTCAAGTACAATATGATTTCCATTTTATAGTTAAGGTAATTGAGGTCTGAAGAAGATAAATTATGTTTTTGAGTTCTCATAACTAATTTGTGGGAACAGGAATGGTACTGATTCCTAGCCAATGTTTTGTGTTTATTTTTGTGTTTGCTTGTTTGTTTGTTTTTTTTTTTACCTATTTTCCTCATTTTGAACATCTCCAGTGAATGGTATATAGGAAGGATGTATTTGTATGTGGCAAGTCAAGGCATCACCATTCTACCACCACTTTGTCCAACCTCTCTCTGCAGAGACCCCAAGACCTAGTGCTTCTACGCCAATTCTCTCCATCAACCCCTAGTGAGCTTGTCATCCAAATAAACAACCCTTGTTAAGATGCAACTTGACAACTGCTCCTCCAGGTCCTATAGCCACATGAAAATCCAGAAAAGAAAATTCTTGTACCAAAATCTTTGGCTTTGTCAAATGATACATTAAAAGTGATGTGATTTATCAGTGGAAATGACTTTAAAGAGGTATTGCCATTTGATTTTTCCATGCATTTTAAGATAATGGGACACCAGTATGAATCACAGATAAAATCTAAGAATGTTATCTTTTCTTGCCATTAGAATGTGAGTTTTATGAGAACAAAAACTCTCTTACTTTTCTACTTGTATTTTTAGCACTTTGCATAGTACTAGCACATAGTAAACACTTAATGATTTTTTCATTAATGCATTCATGTTGGGTTTTTTGTTAATATATATTTGCATTGGTATTCTCTTCATTGCCTCTTGCATTACCTTTAAATGCATTTTTTGGGGGCAGGGAGAGGAAGGGGAATAGAGACCAGTGCAACTTTGTATTTTCCATAGCTTAGTGAAGGATTTCAAATTACTTTATAGTATTTATATATATATATATATATTATATATATTTATATATTGTCCATTTCAAAATATAAGTAGACATATTGAAAGATCTGGGGAAAAGATGAGTTGAGTATTGTCTTGAGTATATATATATCTCTTGGTAGTGGTTTGGCAGAAAGATTACTATAGTCAGTGTTAGAAAATTTGGGTGCAAATCACACCTCTAACATTTGATAGTTGTATAACTGTAGGCAAATAATTTAATTTTTCTGAGTCTCAAATTACACTGTAAAATTTCTTACTTATTCTTTCATAACCTATCTTAACCTTTGCACTCTGTTCTTTCCCCTTTCATCACTTCCATTGTCATTTACCTGAATGGACTGTGTTGACACTGAACCAATGCCACCAAGTATGAGTGTCAGGCATAGGATAGCTATTTATTTTCTCTACCAAATAAGCTGGGGAAAGGATAAAAAAGTACTTCTGAATAAATATAAGAACCCCAAAATATTCTATTATCCTCATTTATGGAAGGTAAAACAATTTTATGTTATAGTAAAAATATTTCAATCACCTCTGATATTTACTATAATAGTAAATCATAAGATCTAGATCTTCTAACACTCCCCTAACCCCTTGCTTTCCCCCATGATTTTGGTAGGATTCCCTTCTCAGGGAAAAGTGTTGTCATGAAAACATCTTTTTATTCAGCTAGTGCCCAGATCCCAAACTCAATAGTTCTTGAGCCAGGAGATCACCACTAAGGTTGGAAATGACCATTGTTCAAATCTCTTAGTAGCTGATATATTCTGATAAAAGGAATTGAAAAAGAAGAAATATGTACAAGAGACTACAATATCTAGGTACTTTCCATCTTAACCTTTGTGTGAATCCATGCTTTTCATGGCCATGTGCTTCTTTTTATTTTATTCTTAATTTATAGAATAAAACAAGAATTTCCATAACATAGTACATTTTAAAAAATGATTGCAGGGCCACTCTTCAATAGATAAGTGGTCAAGGGATATGAACAGACAATTTTCAGATGATGAAATTAAAAACATCTCTAGTCATATGAAAAGTTGCTCCAAATCACTATTGATCAGAGAAATGCAAATTAAGACAACTCTGAGGTACCACTACACACCTGTCAGATTGGCTAAAATGACAGGAAAAGGTAACGATGAATGTTGGAGGGGATGTGGGAAAACCGGGACACTAATACATTGTTGGTGGAACTGTGAACGGATCCAACCATTCCGGAGAGCAATTTGGAGCTATGCTCAAAAAGTTGTCAAACTGTGCATGCCCTTTGACCCAGCAGTGTTTCTAATGGGCTTATATCCCAAAGAGATCTTAGAGGAGGGAAAGGGACCCACATGTGCAAGAATGTTTGTGGCAGCCCTTTTTGTAGTGGCTAGAAACTGGAAACTGAAGGGATGCCCATCAATTGGAGAGTGGCTGAATAAATTATGGTATATGAATGTTATGGAATATTATTGCTCTGTAAGAAACGACCAGCAGGACTATTTCAGAGAGGCCTGGAGGGACTTGCATGAACTGATGCTGAGTGAAATGAGCAGAACCAGGAGATCATCATACACAGCAACAACAGTATTACATGATGATCAATTCTGATGGACATGGCTCTCTGCAACAAAGAATTGTCTCAAACCAGTTCCAATTGTTCACTGAAGAAAACCATATACACCCAGAGAGAGGGAAATGAAATATGGACCACAACGTAACATTTTCATGATCTCTATTGACATTTGCTTGCATTGTGTTGCCTTTCTCTGATTCTTTTTTTTTCTTGTAGATAGGATTTTTCTTGCATAACTTCTCAAGCATTTCAACATTATTAACATGTAGTGGACTTCCTGCCATCTAGGGGAGGGGAGGGAACTGGGGGTAAAATTTGTAATGGAAAGCTTTGTAAAGATCAATGTTGGGGAACTACCCATACATATGTTATACAAATAAAAAGCTTTAATAAAAAAAATGATTGCAGGGAGGATTCTGGGAAGATGGCAGAGTATGTCAGTAAATTTCAAGCTCTCCAAATATCCCCCATAAACAGAACAAATTTTTGCCTCTGTGCAAATGTAGATTGGTTAAAAATCAAGAAGACTTAGGTCAGAACAAGGGTTCTTTTAGGACAACCCAAGAAAATCCAAAGAAAGACCCTAGGTCAGAGAATTAACCAGTGTGAAGTGCAAACACCTCTAGGTTAGCTCCACGGAAACAGCAACTGGGCACCCCCAGGGATAGCTCATTTTGGCTGGAACCTTAGAAGGAACCACAGAAACTTTCACTTTCTGGACTGCATGAGGAGGTGGGGTTCTGAGTCCAGGAAGATAGAGGGACACTTGGCTGATTAGGAACATCAGGCCCAGTTGTGTTTCAGAGACATAGCCCTGGGTGGGAAGGAATCAGGATATCCAATGAGTGCAGAAGCAATGGGGCAGGGATACTGCTAGTTAGGGGCTTATAAAGGAGGGGGCAGCTTTTGGTTTAGGGTTCCAGATCAGAGGAAAAAGCTGAAGCAAAGCTAGAGGTCCATCCCCCAGCCCCATATTTTGAGGTGTTTACTTACAGCATGGTTTCTTGAAGCCAAACCTTATCAATTCATTCAGGTGCTAGAATACTATATTTAGTAGTCAGGCAACCATATCACATAGTGGATAGAGTCATGGGCCTGAAGTTAGAAAGACAGTTCAATTTTGCCTCAGTCACTTATGGTAAATGTAACCTCTATTTGTGAACCAGCAAAGAAGAAAGAACCCAACTACAGAAACTTACTATGGGAATAGGGAAAACTGGGGTTCATCTGCAAAGGAGGACACTTAAATTAAAAAAAAACACCTTCTTCTATCCCAAAGAGTAACATTAAATGGCTACCTGCCCAGAGAGAATGTATAGAAGAACTCAAAAAGCAGGGACATTGAGGGAAAACTGGGGGAAAAAACATCCAAGAAAATTATGAAAAAAAAGTTATTCAACTAGAAAAAGAGATAAAATTTTAAAAACAAAAATAACACTTTGAAAATTAGAATTTGGCATAGGGAAGCCAGGAAAGTTTTAAGAGACCAAGAAATAACAGAACAGAATATAAAGAATGAAAAAAATAATAGAACAGAAGGTGAAACATTTTATCAGAAAAACAACAGATCTGGAGAGCAAACCAAAAAGAGAAAATATAAGAATAATTGGACTTTCAAAAAGTTATGACCAAAAAAAGAACCTTGACACAATAGTCCAAGAAATAATCTTAAAAAATTGTCTTGGGGTGATAGAATAGGAGGGTAAAGAAGAAATAGAAAAAGTCCACAGATAACCACCTCAAAGAGATCCTATGTGGGAAACACATAGGAATATCATTGCCAAATTTTCAAACTCCCAGATTAAAGAGAGAATTTTGCAAGAAACAGGAAAATTATAGCTGGAGTTACAGTTAGAATTGTACAGGACTTATGAGCAGTCACAATAAAAGACCACAGGTGCTGAAATCATATCTACCAGCAAGCAAAAGAACTAGGCCTATGGCCAAAAATATCATATCCAGCAAAATTATGCATAATATTGAATAAAAAGAGCATTCAACAAATTTGCAGATTTTTAGAACTTTCTTTTAACCAAACCCAAACTCAATAGGAAATTTAACATATAAAAACAACATAGAAGATCATTTTCAAGGAACTTTATTGCTTATATTTTTATATGCAAATATATACCATATATTTAATATTGACATCAGTGATTAGGTAGCTCAAAAGAAAGATTTATTCAAATGAGGTGTGGAGGAAGAATAGACAGAGAGGCATTAGAGGGGGGAGGAGGGCTTGTAGTTCTGAAAACCTACTCAATTGAGAATGGTTAAATAGGCAACACTGGAAATATACTTTGAAGAGTATAGCACTTTCCAAAATCTATAAAAAAAAATAAGGGGAAAAGTATAGGGAGAGGGAGAAGCAAAGGGTGCAGGAAGAATCCATGGGTAGGAGAGGTTAAGTAAATAGCTAGGGAAGTTAAGGAGCAGAATTAAAGTAGAAGACTTAGCAGGGATAAGAAAGGAAAAAAAAATTGTGTAAATACTACAACAAGGAAGGGCAGCTAGATAGTACAGTGGATAGAGCACTAGCTCTGAAGTCAGGAGGATCTGAGTTCGGAGTTCAATTCCAGCCTCAGACACTTAATTCTTCCTAGCTGTGTGACTCTGGGCAAATCACTTAACCCCAATTGCCTCGGCAAAAAAAACAAAAACAAAACAAAACAAAACAAAACAAAACAAAAAAAAAAACTACAAGGACCAATAATTGAATTTATTAGAAAAAAGTACAGTTAGTAATCATTGATCTAGACAAAGTTATATTTAAACATTCAATCAAGAGAAATCTACACTATATGCCAGCCATATTAATATTGTGTTAGATGCATGTTTACATATGGATAAATGTGTATATATATATATATACATATATATGCATGTGTGTGTCTGAGTATATGTCTATGTTGCTCTATGTTTATGTGTGTATACAAAGAGGTCTGTAGATTGATATCAATGTACATATATATGTATATGTGTGCATGTACATTGTATGTGTGTATACATGTGTGTATGTATATATCTAGTAAATATTTCTGTGCTTAACTATAACCTGCTTGAGGGAAGTGAAGGTGGAGATGAGGGGGGAAAAATAATAAAATTTAAAAAGCACAAAGCAGAGAGCAAAAGCACAACCAATAAAGAAGGAAAGAAAAGATGGACACTCATGAATATAATTTCCTTTACAACTATATGTCCTTTCTTAAACTGGAAATTTGTTATACATTTTGAATCCTCCCTGATGTTCTGCTTGGCACATGACAATGTTCTCTTTTGTTTTGTATTATTTTGCTTTCCTTTTCTGTTTTTTTTCCTATTCTGTTTTTTTAAAATAAACAAATTTTAATATATAGTTATATATATATGTAAATATATGTATATACATAAACATATATGTATATATATGTAAAACAAAAGACAATTGCACATGAAACTGGGAATCTACTATACATAACTTGCTATTCCTTCCAAATATATAACAACATTATCATGTAAATTTATTTATTTTTTCTTTTTCCCGCTTTCTTCCCACCTGCCCTAGATATGGCTACCTTTAGACATAATAGGTACACATATGTAAAATTGTATTATATATATTTATACTTATCAATTTTTACTCTAGATAAAAAATAATGTTTTTCTTCATATGTCATTTACAGTTTTTTTGGAGCATTTATGATTGATTTAAAATAGTTTATTCACTCAAAGTCATTCTTTAAACAATATTGGTGTTACTGTATACAGAGTTCTTTTGGTTTTGCTCATTTTGCTCTTCATTATTTCATTCAGGCTTCCTCATGTTTTTCTAAATTCATTGAAGTCATAATTTCTGATGATATATTAGTATTCATTACAATCATATACCACAAGTTATTCAGCCATTCCTCAATTGATTGGCATTACTGTAATTTCCACTTTTTTTTGTCATCACAAAGAGAACTGCTGGAAACATTTTAGAGCATATAGGTTCTTTTCATTTTTCCTAAGCATTTTTGGAAATAGACCTAGTGATGATATTGCTGTGTCAAAAGTATATAGTTTAATATCTCTTTGGGATTAATTCTGGATTACTCTCTCAAATGTTTGGATCTGTTCACAATTCTACAAAGAATGAATTAGTGGTGCAATTTTTCCATATCCTTTCAAATTTTTGTCATTTTTCACTTTCTATCATTTTAGCCAATCTAATAGATGACATCTCAAGGTTGTTTTAGTTTGCATTTTTTTAATCAATAATGACAATGTATTTTTATGTGACTGTAAATTGTTTTGATTTCTTCATTGGAAAACTGTTCATATTGCATGACCACTTATCAATTGGAGAATGACTCATTCTTTTTTTAAAATATTTTTTCTTTATTAAAGCTTTTTATTTGGAAAACATATGTATGGGTAATTCTTCAACATTGACCCTTACAAAGCTTTCCGTTACAAATTCCCCCCCCCAAAACCCACCCCTTCCTTAGATGGCAGGAAGTCTACTACATGTTAAAATACTTGACAAATAGAATATATGTACACATATTTCCACACTTATCTTGTTGTGCAAGAAAAATTGTATCTACAAGAAAAAAAAATCTGGGAAAGGAAACAATGCAAGAAAACATCAATAGAGAGCATGAAAATGTTATGTTGTCATCCACATTTCATATCCCTCTCTCTGGCTTTCTTCAGTGAACAATTGGAGGTGGTTTGAAACATTTCATTGTTGAAGAGAGCCATGTCCATCAGAATTGATCATCATATAGTACTGTTGTTGCCATGTATAATGATCTCCTGGTTCTGCTCATTTCGTTCAGCATCAGTTTATACAAGTCTCTCCAGGCCTCTCTGAAGTAATCCTGCTGTACGTTTCTTATAGAACAATAATATTCCATAACATTCATATGCCATAATTTGTTCAGCCATTCTCCAATTGATGGGCATCCATTCAGTTTCCAGTTTCTAGCAACTACAAAAAGGGCTGCCACAAACATTCTTGCACATGTGGGGCCCTTTCCTTCCTTTAAGATTTCTTTGGGATATAATCCCAATAGAAACACTGCTGGGTCAAAGGGTATGCACAGTTTGACAACTTTTTGAGCATAGTTCCAAATTGCTCTCCAGAATGTTGGATCCATTCACAGTTCTACCAACAATGTATCAATGGAATGACTCATATTCTTATAAATTTGACAAGATTTTAAAAATCTATTTTAGATATAAGACTTTTACCTTATAAGCTGATTATAAAATTTCCCAATTTTCTGCTTTCCTTCTGATTTTAGCTACATTTGCTTTATTTGAACAAAAGCTTTTTAATGTATATATATACATATATGTATGTAATGGATAATTTTTAAAAATGTAATTGAAGCTATCCATTTTATACCTAACTTTGCTCTCGTCCTTCCACATTTAGGGCTCTAACCACATCATCCCCAAAATATTCTTGTTCCCTATGGTGCCACACTCACTGGGCATGTCCTCACTTCTCCTCTACAGCCTCAGCTCAAAATCACATATGGTGCTAATTACTAATCCTAGCTTCTGGAAACAGGATGTGTCCTTCATTTTATACAGCAGTCTGCTGTTCTATAGATAAAAATTTCTAAGGTGAAAGTCTGTGAGGTGAAAGTTCTTGAGGCCATTAATGAAGTGAAGGTTGAAGTGAAAGGCTAAACCTCAATGCTGGAGTCTCTCTGAAATCCTCTCAAATTGTCCTGTGAACAAAATTGCCTTTTTTTGCTGCTCTACATTCATTTCATGGCAATTTTCTGCCCGCGAAAGAAATCTGTAGTGTCTCAAAATTTCTGACCCACTCAACCATCTTCTCAGAATGCCTTCAATGTCAATACAACCCAAATTAAATTACTTATTTAGTGCCCTACCAATCAAACTCCCAAGAAATTATTTTTCAGATCTAGAAAAAATAGTAGCAAAGTTCATTTGAAAGAACAAAAGGTCAAGAATTTCAAGGGAATTAATGAAAAAAAAAGGCTGATGAAGGTGGCCTTGCTGTACCAGATCTGGAACTATATTATAAAGCAGCAGTCATCAAAACCATTTGGTACTGGCTAAGAAATAGAGTAGTCGATTAATGGAATAGGATAGGACCACAGGACAAAATAGGCGATAACAATACCAATCTAATGTTTGACAAACCCAAAGACCCCAGCTTTTGGTTTTTATGCCCTAACACATGGTCTATTTTTTTATAAGTCCCATGGACTGCTGAAAAAAAAGTAAACCCCCTACTATCTCCATTCAATTTTCTCCATGGATCTATCATACCTAACTTTTCTAACAATAGGTTTATCTCCCTAGTTTCTTTCTTGTTTATTTTGTAGTTTGATTTATCTAATTCTGAGAGAGCAAGGTTGAGATCCCCCACTAGTATCGTTTGGCTGTCTATTTCTTCTTGCATCTCTCTTAATTTCTCCCCTAGGAATTTGGATGCTATTGCACTTGGTGCATATACATTTAGTATTGATATTGCTACATTATCTATGGTACCCTTTAATAAAATATAGTTTCCTTCCTTATCTCTTTTGATTAGATCTATCTTGGCTTCTACTTGATCTGAGATAAGGATTGCTACCCCTGCTTTTTTTTTTTTTT
>JAJPUD010002695.1:162984-205322 GCA_023553655.1 Myrmecobius fasciatus | reverse complement strand
CCCCCTGTTTTTACTCCTTTCCCCTGATTCTTCTATTTTCCCTTCTATTAGTTTATCCCTTTCTTTTCCTCCTTTCCCTCCCACTTCCCTCTAGCAACAGACAAGTTTCTATGTGAAATCAAGTGTCTGATATACACTTTTAGAAGCCAACCTGATGAGAGTAAGATTTACACAACGCTCATCTCCCTCCCCTCTTTCTCTCAATTATATTAGGTTTTCTTTGCCTCTTCAATTGATTTTACCTTGTTTTTACCTCCTTTTTTTTAGATCTTATTTTAGCACTTTTCCCTCTTTACCCCAATATGACAACCTTTCCCCCTCTAGTTTTCTTTTTCATATTATCAAAGTAATATCTAATTATATACCCCAAACTTTAAGCATCCCCCTAGTAGAAATAAAGTTCTCAAGAGTCCTTTCCTTTTTACCTTTTTATGCTTCTCTTGAGTTCTGTGTTTGGATGTCGAATTTTTTGTTCAGATCCGGTCTTTTCATTAGAAATAGGTGAAATTCACCTATATCATTGAATGACCATCTTCTTCCCTGGAGGATAATGCTCATTCTAGCTGGTTAGGTTATTCTTGGCTGTAATCCAAGTTCCTTTGCCTTTCGGAATATCTGGTTCTAGGCCCTTAAATCCTTCAACGTGGAGGCTGACAGATCGTGTGTGATTCTAATTATTGATCCTCGGTATTTGAATTGTTTCTTTCTAGCTGCTAGCAGAATCTTTTCCTTGGTGCGATAGTCCTGAAATTTAGCCATGATATTCCTTGGGGTTTTAATTTTGGGGTCTCTTTCAGGAGGTGATCGGTGAATTCTTTCAATGGTGATTTTGCCTTCTGATTCAACAATCTCAGGGCAGTTTTCTTTCAGGATTTCCTGGAAGATAGTGTTTAGATTCTTTTTTTCATCATGACTTTCAGGAAGTCCAATAATCCTTAGATTGTCTCTCCTAGATCTATTTTCCAAGTCAGTTTTTTTTTCCTAGGAGATATTTCATATTTTCTTCTAATTTTTCATTTTTTTGTTTTTGTTTGACTGATTCTTGAAGTCTTATTGAGTCATTCACTTGCATTTGTTCAATTCTTATTTTTAAAGTGTTGTTTTCTTCAGTTACCTTTTTAAGCTCCTTTTGTAACTGGCCAATTGAATTTTTTTGTTCATTGCACTCTTTTTCCACTTCACTAATTTTATTTTTCAATAGATTGGTCTCTTTTTCATATCTCTTTTGCAGGGCATCATATCCTTCTTGCACTGATTTCAGTTTATTTTCCCATTTATCCTCCAGCTCTCTTTTGAGGTTCTTTATGCAATCTTCCAGAAAAACCTTTTGAAAAGGGGACCAGTGATGGTCCTAAATAACTTCCTCTGGAGTTTTTTCTAAAGGAACCTTAGGATCTGGGGTCATCCCTTCTTTCTCTCGATAAAACCTGTCTATGGTGAGAGCTCTCTTTTGTTTCTTCATTTTTTTTTTTTTTTTAGACAGAGTGGATGTCTCTTTAAGGCTAGGAAAAACGGCGGCTGAAGTTCTTTGCCCTAGGGCAATTTGGTGAATTAACTTAAGGTGCTGGGCCGGTGGGGGCTAGGACTAAGTCCGAATTATTCCTTAAACAAGGCAAGTCTGCCAGAACACCTTCCCCCAATCAGGGCAGAGTGTCCCGAGTGCCTCAGATAAATTCCAGGTGTTTGGAGTTTGGAGTTTGGAGTTTCTGCCAGGATGACCTGAGTCCCACCCTCACTTCTGGTCTGCCTGAAGTCCACTGTTTATCCCACTGTTCGAGTTAAACAAACCTGATATGAAGTTCTTCAGGGATATCTGCAAGCAGTGTCCAATTATTTCTGAATTCGTTGACTTGAAGATCAGTTCAGAGGCTTTTTTTATTGTTGATTTCAGAGAAGATCTGAGGAAGACTCAGAGAGTAACATTTTCACTCCACCATCTTGGCTCTGCCCCCCCAAGACCCCAGCTTTTGGGATAAGTACTCACTATTTGACAAAAACTGCTGGGAAAATTGGAAACTAGTATGGAAGAAATTAGGGCTTGACCCACACCTAACACCACATACCATGATAAGATCTAAATGGGTTCATGATTTAGATATAAAGAGTGATATTATAAGCAAATTAGATGAACATAGGATAGTTTATCTCTCAGACCTGTGGAGAAGGAATAAATTTATGTCCAAAGAAGAACGGGAACTCTTAATTGAACACCAGATAGATAATTTTGACTATATTAAGTTAAAAAGTTTTTGTACAAACAAAACTAATGCAGACAAGATTAGGAGGGAAGCAATAAATTGGGAAATCATCTTTACATTTAAGGGTTCTGATAAAGGCCTCATTTCTAAAATATATAGAGAATTGTCTCATATTTGTAAGAATTCAAGCCACTCTACAAATCGATAAATGGTCAAAGGATATGGACAGACAATTTTCAGATGATGAAATTAAAACTATTTCTAGTCATATGAAAAGGTGCTCCAAATCACTATTAATTAGAGAAATGCAAATTAAGACAACTCTGAGGTACCACTACACACCTGTCAAATTGGCTAAAATGACAGGAAAAGATAATGACAAATGTTGGAGGGGATGTGGGAAAACTGGGACACTGATACATTGTTGGTGGAACTGTGAACGAATCCAACCATTCTGGAGAACAATTTGGAACTATGCTCAAAACGTTATCAAACTGTGTATACCCTTTGATCCAGCAGTGTTTCTATTGGGCTTATATCCCAAAGAAATCTTAAAGGAGGAAAAAGGACCCACATGTGCAAGAATGTTTGTGACAGCCCTTTTTGTAGTAGCTAAAAACTGGAAAATGAATGGATGCTCATCAATTGGAGAATGGCTGAATAAACTATGGTATATGAGTGTTATGGAATATTATTGTTCTATAAGAAACTACCAGCAGATGATTTCAGAGGGGCCTGGAGAGACTTGCATGAATTGATTCTGAGTGAAATGAGCAGAACCAAGAAATCATTATACACGGCAACAAGACTATATAATGATCAATTCTGATAGACATGGTTCTCTTCAACAATGAAATGTTTCAAACCAGTTTCAATTGTTCAGTGTAGAAAGCCATATACACCGAGAGAGAGGGATATGAAATGTGGATGATAACATAATATTTTCATGCTCTCTATTGATCTTTGCTTGCATTATGTTTCCCTTCTCAGATTTTTTTTTCTTATTGATCTGACTTTTTTGCACAGCAAGATAACTGTAAAAATATGTTAACACATATTCAATTTATTGAGTATTTTAACATAATTAACATGTAGTAGACTTCCTGGCATCTAGGGGTGGGTTGGGGACTAGGGGGGAAAAATTTGTAACGGAAAGCTTTGTAAGGATTACCCATACATGTGTTTTGCAAATAAAAAGCTTTAATTAAAAAAAAAAAAAGAATGCCTTCAACGCAGTATTTATTTCCATTTCCTTTTCTGCTTAAAAGTGAAGTAGAGGTCTCTTCCCCTTCTTGATAGAAGTCGAATAAAATTCTTTATAGTTTATTATCTGTAAATGGATCGAAGGACCCAAATTATCATTCAGGGGCTTTCCCAATCACACCTGCTTCAGCTGAAAACTGAAGCATGGAGGAATTAAGTTACTTGTTCAAAATCTATTATATATCCCTGTATGTAGGCCTTTTGATATAGAACAAATTCTAAGAAATGACATTGCTAAAATATTTTTATTTTATTTAATTTTTTCATCTTGGAACATTTATTATGATTTATAAAATGTTCATCATCACCCCATAGCAATTGTGAAAGGCTTATTCATGTATTGAACATTTTAAATATCATTTAAATTAAATATTATTTAAGTAATCATTTTAAACATTGAAAAATTGAAATTTATAAATACATTTGAATATATTACCAATAAATTCTAGCAGCAATAGATACAAAGAGAAATTAATAATATAAAATATTTGGAAGTCTACCTGCCAAGGCAAAGTCAAGAACTATGTGAACTCAGTTACAAAACACTTTCTAAATAAAGTCAGATCCAAACAACTGGAAAAATATCAGATGCTCTTGGGTAGAGTAAGTGAATATAATAAAATTAAAAATACTATCTAAGTTAATCTACTTATTTAGTGCCATACCAATCAAACTCCCAAGAAATTATTTTACACATCTAGGAAAAATAACAAAGTTCATCTGGAAAAACAAAAGATCAAGAATTTCAAGGGAATTAATGAAAAAAAATATGCAAATGAAGGTGGTCTAGCTATGCCAGATCCAAAACTATATTATAAAGCAGCAGTCATCAAAATCATTTGGTACTGGCTAAGAGAGTAGTTGATCAGTGGAATAGGTTAGGTTCACAGGACAAAAATAGTCAAAGACTATAGAAATCTAATGTTTGACAAACCCAAAGACCCCAGCTTTTGGGATAAGAACTCACTATTTGACAAAAATTATTTGACCCACACCTAATACTGTATACCAAGATAAGCTTGAAATGGGTTCATGATCTAGACAGAAAGAGTGATATCATAAGCAAATTAGGAGAACATAGGATAGTTTATATATCAGATCTGTGGAGAAGGAAAGGATTTATGCCCAAAGAAGAACTGGAGATCATTATTGATCACAAAATAGATAATTTTGATTATACTAAATTAAAAAAAATTGTGCAAACAAACCTAATGTAGACAAAATTTGAAGGGGAACGATAAACTGGGAAAACATTTTTACATTCAAGGGTTCTGATAAAGGCCTAATTTTTAAAATATATAGAGAAGGGGCAGCTAGGTGGCACAGTGTTTAGAGCACTAACTCTGAAGTCAGAAGGACCTGAGTTCAAATCTGGTCTCAGCCACTTAATACTTCCTAGGTATGTGACCCTGGGCAAGTCACTTAACTCTAATTCCCTCAACTTTTTTTTTTTTTTTTTATAGATATATATATATCTATATATATATATATATATATATATATACAGAGAGAGAGAGAAAGAATTGACTCAAATTTATAAGAATTCAAGCCAGTCAAAAAATATGAACAATTTTCAGTTGAAGAAATTGAAACCATTTCCAATAATATGAAAAGATGCTCTAACTCACTATTGATCAGAGAAATCCAAAGTAAGACAACTCTGAGGTACCACTACACACTTCTCAGATTAGCTAAGGAAAAGATAATGATAAATGTTGGAGGGGATATGGGAAAACTGGGACACTAATACATTGTTGGTGGAGTTGTGAATGGATCCAGTCATTCTGGAGAGCAATTTGGAACTATGCCCAAAGAGTTATCAAACTGTGTATATCCTTTGTTGCAGCAGTGTTTCTACTAAGCTTATATCCCCAAAAGATCTTAAAGGAGTGAAAGTGACCCATATGTATAAAAATGTTTGTAGCAGACTTTTTTATAGTGGCAAATGACTGGAAACTGAATGGTTGCCCATCAGTTAGAGAATGGCTGAACAAGCTATAATATATGAATGTTATAGAATATTATTTTTCTGTAAGAAATGATCAGCAGGATGAATTCAGAGAGGCCTGGAGAGACTTACATGAACTGATGCTGAGTGAAATCAGCAGAACCAGGAGATCATTATATATGGCAACAACAATACTATATGATGATCAATTCTGATGGACATGGCTCTTTTCAACAACAGATGATTGACTGGTTCCAATGATCTTGTGAAGAGAGCCATCTACACCCACAGAGAGGACTGTGGTTTGATTTGATTTTTGTTGTGCAGCAAGATAATTGTATAGGTATGTATATATCGGATTTAACATATATTTCTACCATGTTTAACATAAAAAAAAGAAAAATTGAGATTTAACTAAGAACAGTAATAATAAATATAAGTTCAGTTAAAAAAAAGTATTCTAACTCCAAATTCTGCTCTCTTTCTACTAAATCATAGCTGCTTTTTGTCAGAATGCAGGATCATTATGTTTATTTTCCCCATCTCTGTGCACCGATCATTCAGTGAAGGTCATATAGTGAAGTTCTGATAATCTAAAGGGGATGTATGTAAAAAAATTATTATCTTTTATTCATATAGCAAACAAAATAATCACTTTTTAGTTGGAAAATGATTAGTGCTATTTGGTAGTAGTATCAGATTCTTTAATTTTATGGATATAAAAATCCAAAGAGTTAAGGGATTATCTCAAATTATCAGTAAAGGAATTAGAGATTTTAATATATGGAGGTAAATTTGATCTCATGGCCCAATGACTATTCAAAATAAGGTTCATATACCTATAATACGTCAATGGAAATGCATAATAATTTATTCAAAAGGAAAACATACATTTAAAATAATGGGGAATTAATAGTATTTGCTAATCTTGAATATATTTTCTCTTGAATAAATGTAGGAAACTAACTTTCCCAATCCCATTTTTCATTTCCTCTCTGTATCAAATTTATTTATGACAATATAGTTTGCAACAAGGAAGGAGTTTCTTTTGATATCCTTCATCTCTGAGTTTTTCCTATTTTTTTTTTTAGTTTTTCATGGATCATAGATAAAACATACACACCTTTTCCCCTCACTTCATGATGTCTTGGATCTGGCTACTTTCTCAATTGATAACATAAATTCCTTTCCTCTACATTCCTTTTGAGTTCTTACCTGCCTCTTTAAAGCTCCAGGAATAACATTTCTGGTTTAGCAAAATACATATTCAAAATGGAAGTTATACTTTTAAACATTGAATCCTACTTAAAGGGCATAACCAACTTGAGTATATTTCTAGCAAAATGATAATAATTAATAAAATATCTAGCAGTTATCCAGGAAAAATGACACAAAGACTATCAGATCAGAAAAGGAGGTAGGTCTATCAAGAATAAGGGATAAAACAAAAGGGCAAATTATATACTCTCCTGGTATCTAGAGGTCTATAAAATGATGTCAGATTTAAACCAAAACAGATCTCTATAGGATACATATTAATTTAGAAACCACAAATTTAGCACTGTTTATAATGCATTTGTGGTTATTTATTTTGTTATACATTTCTTAATTATATTTTAATGTGGTCTGCCAGCATTCAAGATTGTTGTGGACCTTGAGATTGATATCTTTGTTCTAGACAAAGACTTCAAACATATTGAGTTAACCCTTCTGTAGAAGATTTATGGGAGGTTAGAAAAGAATCTCACAAAATGAGAGACTATGAATTGACTGCAAATTGCACTTTTAAAGGGAGTACCCAGATCAATTAGTTCATAGGAATTTTAACGTAGTGGAGAAGTTTTTAGTGTTATAGTTTTATAGCAATATAAAGCATTTTATCTTAAATTAAGAATTTTCTTTAATAGGGCATTTCTAATTTGTTCAATTTCAGAATTATTTTTTAAATAACATTATCATAGCTTCTTTCCTCCCATCATCAAAACATTATGGAATATGATGAATAAGATATTCGTTCTATTTTAAAAGTTTTTCAAAAGTTTTTCATCTTTCTCTAATTTAAGGAAGCATTTTAATGATTTTGAATATGAATAGCACTTGTACATTAGAATTTAACATTTCCCTTCTTTTCTTCTTGATCACCCCTAGATAGTCTCCAGGATGTTTCCTCACTTGCTTGGGTAGGAGAAGAATTAGACACAAACTTATTCAATAACAATATGCATAGTAATCCAGCTAATAGGCAAAAATTGAATGTTCTAGTTTTAATTGCTGTCCTAGACAATGGTTTCTGGAATAATATGAACTTAGTTATATAACTTCATTACATGTTTCTTTCTCTGAACTGTTATTCAAATCTTCAGACTCTGTGACATTTTTTACTTTGAATAAAGAATGTCCCTTTATTTGAATTGAAGTCCTCCAAAGTAATCTAGAGATGATTACTATGGTATCAACATAGAGGATCCTGTGATAGTTTTCTTTTCTAAATAAACTTTTGTCTATATGGACTGAGAATGTTGTCTTTTTCATATTGCTCCTCTGCTCATTGAAAAAATCCGTATTGTTTATAATCTTTTGGCTTTTTATTTTCCCTGAACTTTCAGCAACTAAGCAACTCTTACCTGTATTGCCAAGAAACTGTAGCATATGCAAAGGCCACATGCTGGTAAATTATTTTTGATGTGTTAAACTAGGTTAAGAGCAATCAACAAGTTTTGAACCTATTGGTGAGTTGGGTGATGACTACCCCAAACATATGAAGACTTCCCCCAAACCGAGTTAATGAGATTCATTTGTTCCAATGACATGAAGGTGGCTGAAATAGGCATTGCAGGGCATTTAGACATCAAAGACACTAAAATTATCCAATGTATTACTGGCCCATCACTAGTTATCTTAATTTTTTCCTGATATTGGACTTCCATGACTCCGGAAGAAAGAATGAGACTGATAACTTTACACAATCTGCTTCCTTTAAATCCAATTCAGGCATGAGTCAAGGTGTTACCATGATTCTACTGGTCCTCTTCATAAAATATAGATGAACAACACTATGGGAACCCCCCCTCCCAAAAAAAATAAAATCAATTAACTCAAAGGAATTCATATGTTCTCATGACTATTGCTGCCACCAATTCACCATCTTTCACCCTCCCCTAGCCTTCCTTGATCAGTACAAATACTCATTTAACAAATATGGAGTTAGGTGAAATGAATCAGCACGTTAATCTACCATCTCTGTTTCAAGGATTAGAAAGTTCATTTCATCTTCAATTTTTTTGAATTAACAATTGGTTGCTGTTTTGATAAAATTTTTGCTGGTCTTTTGGGGTTTGGAGTGAGGTGAAAAGGATACTATTTTTTGTTGTGGTTATTGTGTAAATTGTTCTGCTCCTAATTGAATTCTGATAAGTGTATCCATATTTATCTAAATCCTTGATAGCATTCATTTCATAAATAGTAGTTTATATTCAGGAATCTGGATTTCTATTATGTGGAGTTTGATTTTCTTTTAAACTACATATTGCATTTAATATGAAACTCACAAATCTGGTCTGTTGTCTTTTTTTTTCTTATCCTACAATCTCTTTTTTCTCTCTTTTTTAAAAATTTCAGAATCTTATCCCTTACCAACCTCATAATTCCCATTGGAAAGAAAAGAAAAACAAAACACTTGTAATAAATATTCTTGGTCAAGGAAGACAAATTCTCACGTTAGTCATGTCCAAAAATATGTCCCATTTTGAATCTTGAGTATTTCATTTCCCTGTTAGTAGGATAATAGCTTTCTTCTTCATTGGTTCTTATGGTCATTTTATAGATCAGAGTTCTCAAATCTTTCAAAACTGTTTTATTTTAGGCTGTTTCATTGTATAATTTTTTCACTTAATTATGCTTAATTCATTCTACATGAATTCATATTTTTCCATGATTCTTTGAAAATATCAGTTTCATCACTTCTTAAAGCACAATAATTCATTATGTTCAGATATTATAATCTATTATATTTGCTTATCAATGGTTGCTTTCTTCTTTCTTAATTTCTAGTTCTTTGCCCCTGTAAAAAGAAATACTATTTTTAACAGTTTTTTCTTGTTGAATATTTTGGTGTGTGTGTGTGTGTGTGTGTGTGTGTGTGTGTGTGTGTGTGCATTTGTTTTTTGTGGCTATAGCTCCAAAGCTTAGAGAATGATTATACAAATTCATACTTCCAACAACATTGCATTTGTGTCATTTTTTCTACAGAGTCTACAATGATTGTTGTATGTCTTTGTGCCATCTTTACCTTTCTAGCAAGTATGAGATGAAAACTTATATCCTTTAATTTTCATGTCTTTTATTACTAGTAATTTGGGGCATTTTAATATGGTTATTGATAGCTTTGATGTATTCCTTTGAAATTTGCTTGTTCATAACCTTTAATCATATATTAATTAGAACATGATTCTTAATTTATGTTTCAATCTGTTTTTTATATCTTAGAAATAAAACCTTCATCAGAGAAAGTTGATGGAAAAACTTTTTCTGAATTAACATATATGTGTGTGTATATATATATATGTATGTACACATACATATACACAAATATCAATAATTGCATAGACATATAACATATACATTCTTATATATGTATATATGTATATATATATAAATGTAAGGTTGTCTTACTTATTTGTCATATGTTTCTCTGAAAGTGGATAATATTATCTTTTTTAGATTTGTCTTTCCATATTTTTCTAAATTCATCAACTCATCATTACTTACACTATAGCAACATTATAACCTTATACTATTTAGACTTAGACTATTTATAGCCTAAAACATAATTAATTAATATGGCAAACATACAGTATTTTTCTCCTTTGAATCTATTTTAATTTTAACTTTGTATGAGATCAATGATTGCTACCCCTATTTTTTTCTGATAAATTCTACCCCTCATAACTAGTGTTATGTTTGCATAGATTTCTTGTTTCCTATCCTGCTGATTTCTCTCCTCTACTTTTACCTGCTATCTTGCCTTAGTGTTACTTAACCTACTCTCCCTCCATGGATCTCTTCCTTATTCTCTGCCCTCACCTTTTACTCCCACTTTTTTCCCTCCCTCTTTATCTCATATCCATCAATCTACAAACCTTATCCCATGCCCATTATTCTACATTCTCTTCCATATCCCCTTTCACCATATTTCCTCTCTGTCTTAAAGACTTTTAGAAGACTTTTATACCCTTCCAAGATACATATATATGTATATATGAATGTTAATGGCTCATATGGATTTATTTTATATACTATAATTCTATTGATTGGTCTTTCAATTAATTTTTAGTTGATTCCCTAGTGTTTACTAATTGCACAATCATATTATCTATAAAAAGTGAAAATTTTGTTTCCTTTCTGCATATGCTTATTTCTTAAATTTCTGTTGCTATAGCTATCATTTCTAACAATATACTAATTCATTGGTTTGGTTGTTATGACATCACTATATTGGAGTCAAAATACAGTGTGTCTGAATCTGACTGGTCAGACCAATATCAGCTCAGAAGCTTTTACCATAGGCTGAGCTCAGTCCACATGAACATTTAGAGTGATGTCTTTAAATATCTGTATCTCAAGTTTCTTTTTATCTACTGAAATTCTCCCTCATTTATAGAGCACAGTTCCTTATTTGATATGAGTAGACCATGCCAAGCAGTCTTTTGTCAGGATTTCTCATGTCACATAATCAATTCCAAAGTTCATCAGGGAGATCTTGAGATTATCCTTCTCTCAAGATGAATCCCTTTCTTTCCTATTGTCATAGTGAGTTTCTATGGTTGGATTCTTTCTTCTTTGCTGGTTTATTTTTTTTTATAAAATGAGAAGTATTAATGTAAGCACCTTTAATTATGGGGTATGGGGATGGGCCTCTAGCTTCACTTCAGCTCTCACCTCTGACCTGGAATCCCAAATCAATAGCTCCACGCTCCTGAAAGTGCCCATAATCAACAGCATCCCTACTTCACTATTTCTACACTTACTTACCAGGTGTGCTGGTTTCTTCTCCTCCAGGACTGTTTATCTGCAGCACAGCCAGGGTTCCTAATCAGTCAAAGTTCCCTCCATTTTCCCAGATCCAGACCTCTAACTGTACACACAATCTGGGAAGTGAATGTATTTATTGTTTCTGCTGAGGCTCCAGACAAACCCAGCTAGCCCTAGTTAGGTCTTTGTACTTCATACTATTTAATCCCTGGCCTGGGGTCTTCCTTTGGATCTTCTGGGGTTGGGCCAGGAAAACCTTTGTAATGCCTCAAGTCTTTTTGATTTTTCGTCAATCTTTGTTCACCTGGGGCACAAATTTGTTCTGTTTGTAGAGGAAATCTGGAGGATTTGAAATTTAGTGACATATTAAACCATCTTCCCAGAATTCTCCCCCAAAGAATTATTAATTAAGAATTGGAAGGGAATTTAGTCCAACCTCTTCATCTGACAGATTAAAAAAATAGAGAATTTTGCGAAAGAGATTAAGAGGTTTAACCAAGTCCACCCAAGTAGTATGTAGCAGAGCTGGAATTTTATTTTTTCTCATTTTAAAAATGCTTTTCCCCATTTACTAGGACACTGGTTCCAACTGGAAAAAATGAATGGGAAGTAATTCTTCCTCATCTAAATGAACTATTGTCATCTTTTTTTAAAGTATTTTTCTCCACAATATTTGAATAGCTAGGCGTAATAGAACTGGTTTTGAAGCCAGGAAAATCTAGTTCAAGAACTTAACTTATTGATGGAGTAGATAAATCTCTAAATCTCTAAGTTAGAGAGAAGATGTGAAACTTGTATTGGTAGGGGAATTTTCCCATCTGGGAGATTCCTTATATAATAATATGTCATAGTTTATTCATTTGATACTATCAACATTGTCATCGCCCCTCCTCCAAATATCCAATGGGTATTTGAAGCTCTTGCACCCATTGATAAAACCTAAAACAAAAACTTGTGCTAGACTACTTTTACTTTGTTATCCTTGATATTTTGTTTTGTGTTCCCTAGGAGGAAATGATGTGTGTGTAGCGGGGGTGAGATGTGGCAGATTGAACATTTTTATAGTTACTACTATATAACCCAGAGGTATAACTAAGACAAGACAACTCAACAATTACCCTACAGTCAAAATTTAGAGAGTATTTATAGCATTTGCATTTTTTTACTTGTGAAACAATTGAATTCAATAGAATCCTTTAATTTAAAATAGTTAAAATTGGAGGCTACCAAATGACTTGCTTCATCCATAGATCATCATATTTTTGCAGGGTATCTTCCTCTTCCACTTATAATATTGTGCCTTAATATGAACTGAAGTCTCTGCCTACTCTTTTCCCCTCCATACCTGACTTAGTTTTAGGATTTTTAATTTTACAGTGTTTTTTCTGGTACTTGCCATGGGTACATTTTATGAACTCTCTCTGGGCATGAAAAATACTAGTTGAAGCTCTTTTTTCAGGATTCTTTATGCTTTAGTTGAAAGTCTTTATATATTTCCTAATGGGACCTGTTCTTCTGATATAACTTTTGAGACATCTCCATAACACAAGGAAAAAAATCAGAGTAGGATTTCAATGAAGAAACATTTTTATACTTAGAGTAAAATTTCATTTTTCTCTGGCATAATGATTTATCAGATCTGCCATTTTCCCAAAATGAAAGAGAATGATCAAGAATATGTTAATTTGCTGCTTCCCTAATACTAGTATTGCAGGTCTTTACAATTTATTCCATGACTCATGAGGGCAGCAAATATCAATCTTGACCTTCTTCAATTAATAATCACTAACTTCCTGTTACATAATTAGCATTTCAAACTGTCCTAAAATTCTTGGTGCAATTTAAGTAGCTAGAGATTAAAACTGTTTAGAAGTAAACCTTTAAAATCTTAACAACAAAAGTATTAAAACTAACATAAAGATATTTGGTAAGGGTACAGCTAAAATAGCAGAGTAAAGACTGGGATTAACCTGAGTTCTCTCGATTTTTTCTCTAAACAGTTTTAAAATAACACCTCAAAAATGAATCCTAGAGGATCAGATAACAAAAGGATGGATTGAAATTAATTCCCAGCCAAATACAATTCAGAAGTTTGGTAGGAAAGGTCTGTCAAACTACAATGATAGTGGAGCATGATCCAGTGCAGACCACATCCTGGAAAACCAGTAGTAGGCATTGGTAGCAACTGAATTGGTAATAGTGGCTTCTGGAGTTCTCAGCAACCAGATGATAAGCAGGTTGGACAACTGGTCATTAGAAGATTGCAGGGCTCTTTGTTGTTATGGGGGTTGCAGTTATTCGTTGCATTGCAGATGGTAGTCACATGGGAAGAAGGAACAATAACACTCTAGAGTGTACAACTGCAAGGGACCAGGGATTCTGGTCATAGCTCCTGGGCAGAAAAGAATGCTTTTGATCACTCTCAGACACATTGCAGTCTATCTATGTAATAAACACACTTTTCCTTAGATCATACTAAAAGAATTAAAAGCTTACATGATCCCAGATGGAGTTCACCACAAAAAACCTGAATCTTGGGACAGTTCCCCCTTCATCCTGGAAGTGGAGCCCAACATTTAATTAAAGTCAAAAATTAAGAAATAGGCTGGCAAAATTAGAAAACTACAAGAAGAAGAATCTGACCATAGAAACATACTGTAGTAACAGGGAATATCAAAACACAAACTCAGAATAAGACAGGAAAGTCAAAGCAACTACATACAAAGCATCAAAGAAAATGTGAATTGGTCTCAGGTCCCCAAAATATTTCTTAAAGAGCTTTAACAAGGAGTTAAAAATCAAATCACAAAGGTAGAGGGGAAAATGGGAAAAATGAGAGTGATGTGTGAAAATTATAAAAAAATCCCATCAATGACTTTGTAAAGGAGGCACAAAGATACTGAAGAAAATAAAACCTTAAAAAAAGAATAGACCAAATGGTAAAAGTAGATACAAAAATCCATCAAAGAGAAGAATGTATTAAAAAGCAGAATAGGTCAAATGGAAAAAGAGATAGAAAAGTCAACTGAAGAAAATAATTTCTTAAAAATGAGAATTGGGTAAATGAAAGCTAATAACTACATGGATAATAAGAAATGATAAAATCAAAAGACAAAAAAGAAGATAATGTGAAATATCTCATTGGAAAAATAGGTGACCTGGAAAGTAGATCAAGGAAAGACATTTTTAAGAGTATTTGACTACTTGAAAGCCATGGTAAAAAAATAAGATCTTAGACATCATATTTCAAAAAAATTATAACTGCTCCAATAACCTCCTGAAAGAGACACTAAGATTAAAACTCTCAGGAATATTCTAGCAAAACTTCAGAGCTCCCAGATCAAAGAGAAAATATTGTTAACAATCAGAAAGAAACAATTCAAATGTGGAGCCAAAGTCAGAATAACACAAAATTTAGCAGCTCTTATATTAAAAGGCTGGAAAACTTGAGATATGATATTCTGGAGGGCAAAGAATCTAGGATTATAACAAAGAATCATCTACCAGCAAAACTGAGTTTAATTCTCTAGGGGAAAAAATGGATAATGAATGAAAAGAGGACTTTCAAATATATCTGATGGAAAAACCTGAGCTGAACAGAAAATTTTTCTTTCAAATACAAGTCCCAAAAGAAGCATCAAGAAGTAAACAGCAAAGAGAAATAATAAGAAATCCAATATGGATAAATTATTTACATTTGTACATGAGGAAAATGATGCTTATAACTCCTAAGAAAATTATCATTACTAGAGAAGTTAGATGGAGTATACATAGATAGACTGCAATGGGTATGAGTTGACTTTGATGAGATAATATAAAAAATAAAATTAAATGGTGAGAAAAAGGTATGCATTAAGAAAAGTGGGAAGGGAGAAGTAGAATAGAGTAAATTATCTCACATAAAAGCAGTGCAAAAAGAGCTTTTAAAGTATAGGTGAAGGTGGACATCACTTGAATCTTAGTCTGATCAAAACTGACTCAAAGAGGGAATAGCATATACTTTTTCTTGATTATAAATCTATCTTAACCTAGAGGCAAGTTGGAGTGGAAGATGACAAGATAATGGGTAAGGGTGATAAAAGGAAGAATAGATTGGGGGAGGCAATGGTCAGAAGCAAAACACTATTGAGAAGGAATGGGTAAAAGGAGAGAGAGAAAAGGATAAGTAGGGAAATAGGATGAAGGGAAATACCTAGTAATCACAACTGTGAAAAAATATTTTTACAGTAAGTTTCTCTGATAAAGGTCTAATTTCTAAAATATGTGGAGAATTGAATTAAATTTATAATACAAGTCATTTATAACGATAAATGTTCAAAAGATATGAACAGGCAGTTTTTAGATGAAGATATCAGAGCTATTTATGTTCACAAAAAATTCTCTTAATCACCATTGATTAGAGAAAAGCAAATTAAAACAACTCTGAGATACCGCCTAACCACCTCACACATACCATATTGGCTAATATGTCAGAAAGGGAAAAAGACAAATATGGGAGGGGGTATAGAAAAGTTGGGACATTAAAAGTATTGTTTATGGAGTTCTGAACTGATCCAAACATTCCAGAGAGCAATTTGGATCTACATCCAAGGGGTTATAGAGATGTGTATATCCTTTTAGCCAGTAATAACCTCCTAGTTCTATATTCCAAAAAAGATTTTTAAAAAGGAAAGTATCCTATATGTACAGAAATATTCAAAGAAACTTTTTTTTGTGGTGGCAAAGAACTGAAAATTGAGGGGATACATTTCAAATGGGAATGGCTAAATAAATTTTGGTATATGTTTGTGATGGAATATTCTTGTACTAAAAGAAACAGTGAGCAGAATGCTTTCAGAAAAACCTAGAAAGACTTACATTAATTGATGCAAAGTAAAGTGAGCAGAACCAGGAGAACAATGCACATAATAACAGAAGTATCAGTAGTACAATAATCTAAGACAAAAATACTGTCCAACTCCAGAGAAGGAACTGATATTGTCTGAATGCAAACCAAAGCATACTTTCTTAAACTTTATTTTATTTGTGTTTTTTTCTGAATTTTAAAAATCATTATTAAGATAGAAATGTTTTACATGACTATATGTGTACAATCTATATCAAATTACCTGCATTGTCAATGGGGGGGGGGAAGAGAAGAAAGGAGGGAGTGAATTTGGAATGCAAAAAAAAAATTTAATGTTCAAAATTCTTTTTACATGTGATTGAAAAAATATCTTAATAAAGACTTTTAGAATGTCTGTGCAAAATATGTTTTCCAGCATAGGGTTGGAAAATGAGAGACAATATATCAGAATGGATAGAGAACTGAACATGAAACTAGATAAATCTGGAGTTATGACCTGTTTCTGTCATAATGGTTGTGTGACCATAGGAAAACCACTCGACCTCTTAAGCAGCTAAATCTATATGTTTCAGATGAGGTTTCAATCTGCATTTTGGAAGATTTTTTTCATCTATGAATACTTTAGTGGAATCATAGATTTCTTTATCTCTTTGTCCTTTCCCAGAATAATTGATCCCATTCATTTTTGCAGCATTATTAAGGATGAATCATTGTCCTCTCTTGATATGACTAGGTAACTATACCATCTTTCTCTTTTCTTAACATTAACTAAATAATGTTTTTTAAAGAAAACTTCAAATTGTTTTTGTCACCAGTTAGCCATTTAAAAGTCACACTGTGAAAATTCACAGATACATTCTTAACAAACTTTATATGTGACTTCTTTGTGAAGAAAATATTGTGTATTTCCTTAGAATTTTGTTTTTCTCACCTTAGGTCACAGAATTAGATGATGACCATGTGGAATCAATGGGTACATTACAAAGACTATGGAAGTTGGTGGGAACCAAGAAAGCCAGTGTGCATAGCTTCGATGAATTCAATCAAACACTGACACATCTCAGTAAGATCAAGCTTTTATTTTTATTTTTTATTTAAACAAAACAATTTATTTTTAGCAAGGAATAGAATAAATTTATTATAAATTCTTTAATAAAGTAGAAATTAAGTACATTTAAGTATAAATTAGAGAATCTGAAAATTCCTAGATGGCAGAAATTATTTTAATGGAGGGAGATTAGGGAAGGCAACAATGGAGGACATGGCTTTTAATATGCATCTTTTTATTTTTAAAGGTAACTTTTTAAAAATAAAGGTTATTTATTTATTTATTTTATTAAAGCTTTTTATTTTCAAAATGTGTGGGTAATTTTTCAACACTGAATGATTTTCAACATTTCAACATTCTAGCTGTGTGATATTGGGCAAGACCCTTAACCTCTAGGTACCTTATATAATTCTATAAGAGTATAAGCTATATTGATAGAGCATTGCAATACTTTATATGTGTGTGTGACATCATAGTGGACTGAGCCAACCTCAATTCATTTTTAGCTTCAATCATTTTTATAGTAAAGACTTGTATTCAAGGCCCATTTCTAATATATAGTGTTCATGAAATCCTGAACAAAATAACTTTTTGTAGAGAAACTATTCTGTATTTTGTCAGAACTATATTTTACTCCCCCATTATGCTCTCAAACTTTTTGTTGACTTCAGCAAGGACCTCTTCAATATATACATGGTCTAATGCAGCTACCTTTTTAATATTTGATTTATGTATAATTCTTCAAAAGATTTGTTGGGGATTGTGATGTTAGAGTCCAAATGTGATGGCCCTATTTTCATTGATAGAAAAAATTTTTTTTACAATCTTTACAGATATTTTTTCCTTATTTTTATCTATTCATTTTTTCCTTCCTGTTTTATCCTTGAAATGACTTCACCTGAGACCTCTCACCAAACTTCTGTAAGCTTATGTTTTTTTTTCCTTGACTAGACACTGATTTTCTCTGCTTAATGGAAGTGATGCTACATAAAAACAAAACAAAACAAAACTTTCCAAAGTTTACTTTTAAATAATTTTTCACATAATTACTTTACTTGTTTTACAGATTCATTTATAGTAAGAATGTCAAGAATGATATTCACATATTGGTCACTTGAAAAAAGTAATTATTTATAGAACGTGTAGTTAACCTTTGTATACATATGCCTAGAAACTAAGTGAATTTTGCACTTTTTCTACCACTCTCTTCCCACCAGCAGACATGGAAGAGTCTTAGAGGACCAAAGGCCACTTTATATCTCTATTTTGCATATTGTTTTAATCAAAGACTTTATCACAAAGTGACAAATCTAGTGATAATGGTGTTCTCTGTCACCAGACATAATCACACTGTTTCCACTGTTGTACTTAATGAATTTCTGGCATGCAGAATCTTATACTATCTATGTTTTGCTAATGTAGTCTTCAAAAACCCAACATAACCTCTCTACTACGATGAGGCACTTGAGAAAAACTATGAGAAAGGTATGCTATGGCATCCAGAAAAGCTTGTGTGAATTCAGACTTTATTGAAAGAGATATTGTTGAAATCTGAAATAGTGATAGTTCCAATGTTATCATTAGACCATACTCAAAACAATATTTCAGTCCTAATGACACAGAATATCAAGAAAGACATTATAAATGGGAGAGTATCCAAAATAAGATAAAAAAGTGATGAAGGACCTGAAAACCATGCTATAGGAAGAGAGGTTGAAAATGTGAGGGATATTTAACCTGTTGAGCAAAAGACTTGACCAGGAGGGGAAGAGTATGATAATTGTCTTCAAGTACATCAAAACTGTCATATAGAAGAATCATTACAATTGCTTGATCTTGAGGTGGGACAGAATGTGGATCAATGCATGGAAGACATTGCATGAGCACAAGTAGTGCAAACAAAGAAATACTTATGGGCACTGCATAAAAAAATCACTAATATTTTAAAATAACCAAATGTTGATGGGATGTTTTGAGACTGTATGTTTCCTTCAAATCACTTCAAGTCTATTTCAATTTACTATCCTAAATTTGGCCAGCATTCAGGGGAGGCATAATTAGGTGCAATAGATATTGTCTAAAAATGTGAAAAATCTGTTTTTATTTTTAAAAATTATTTTAGATTTTAAATAATTTTAAAATGATCTTTTTATGAGAAGCAAATGTAACATGTAAAGTATTTCATGAACTTTAAAGTTCTATTTTAAATGCTAGACTTTTTTATTATTATCCTTTTGACATATTAGATTTTTATTCAAAATGGTATTCATATTTTAATATACCTTTATAAATTTATAAATACGAATATGGTGAAAATAAACTGGTCAATTTAGTTCATTTTCAAAGAAAACTTTTGTCATTTAGATTCACCTCTAGATAATAACCACTCAGAAGAGGAAGATGACACATTGATTTCATGCATGAAACTAATGAAATCCCAAGAAAAGAAAATTTATAAAGATAACGCAATGAAAAATGAAGAAACTGAAAGTAGAGTGGATTTCATTGCTCCATCACTGAGAAAATCCTATACTTCTAAAACAAGCTATTTAGAAGGCATTTCACTTCATTCAGGAAATGAATTTCAAGTATGGAATGACTGGAAGACATTTACGGACAATCAACTCTGGCCATATGATTTTCTGATTTCTCAAACTGGAAGATGGGGAAGCTACACTTGCTCTGCTCACCATTCGATACTCACTTCTTCCCTCATAGATATGGATTTGCCACATTCATGGGTAAGTGTTTTTTTTTTTCTTTTCATAAAATATAGTAGAAATGAAACAAATGTGCCATCATACAATTTGGATCTTTATAATAACCAAAAAAGCAAATACCTAAAATTTTACTTATTTTCCATCAGATGTTGTTATTCTAAGTAAACACTATATTTCTAGCAAAAACAAAACAAAGCAAAAAACAGGAAAAAACCCAACAACTATATTTGGCAACTTTGCAAGTATGGACATATTTACTATTTATGAACAAGAAAACTCTATGATGTTTTTCAAAAAATATTCATGAGTATTTTAGGACAACATCTTAACATATGGAAATTTGGACATATGTGATGTTAAATATATTTAGTAGAAAATGAAATTCTCCTGGAGTAGTGTATACAATATACTATGATAAAAAGAACACTAAACTTACAACTAGGATATGAAGCCCCAAGTTCACTATTTTATAGTTGTATGACCATAGGCAAGTTACTATTAAGCCTTGGTCTTTTCATGCATGAAATAGGATCTATAATATCTAGCCTGTCTGTTTAAATTAATTCAATGAATATTATCTATATTAATCAACTGGCAAGTTTAATGTTCTCTGCTAGTCAGTAGAAGAAATTTTAAGTCAAAGTTTTTAGTCTTAAGGAATATAGAATTAGATAGAATAAATAATGACTACAAAATAAATGTACTTAAGAGAGGTACTGATGCTGTAAAAATCCTCAAAAAGAGCAAAAAAAGAAAAATTCCAACTATGTGGTAGGGTGGATCAGAAAAGGTTTCTATATAATGCCTTGGTTTTTTTTAATGTTTCGAGGGTGCAAAGTGCCTTACAAATATTATATCATTTTGTCTTCACAAAGCCTTAAGAGGTATTATCACCCACTATTTTATAAATGAGGGAACAATAAGAATCTGAGATGAGATTATATCCCAAGTCTTCCTGATTCCTAGGACCACCACTCTTTCTACCTTGCCATGAAGGGGTAAGAAATTAAATGGAGGGGCAGCTAGGTGGTGCAGTGGATAGAGCACCAGCCCTGAAGTCAGGAGGATATGAGTTCAAATCTGGCCTCAGATACTTAACACTTTCTACCTGTGTGATCCTGGGCCCGTCACTTAACCCCAATTGCCTCAGCGGAAAAAAAAAAAAGAATTGAAATGGACTTCTTCATAAGTCCATTATGGACTTACGAAGAATGAAAAGGATTTTAAAAGCTTAAGATTGGAAGGGTCAGGGAAGAATGTAGACAAATGTAATGAGTGGAAAATCCTGGAATTTAGAAAGAAAAATAATAAATATTTGTGTCAGACTATCCTAAGCACTTTACAAATATTATCCTAATTGATGCTCATAACAAAGTAGTGTGGTAAATACTGCTCCTATCTTTATTTTATAGTTGGGGAAATTGAGGCAAATAGAGGTTAGCTTGCTTGTCAAGAGCCCTACCACTAGTAATTGTTTAAGATTGATTTTGAACTTGTTACAATGTTGTCCATGTATGAATTTTTCTCCAAGTTCTACTGGATTAACTCTGCATTATTTTATACTATGCAGGATTTTCTGAAATCATCTATTTCATAATTTCTAATAACAGAATAATATTTTATTATGCTCATATATCACAATTTGTTCAATCATTTCTAAATTGTCTAAAAGGCAGTCCCTCTTAGATTCTAGTTGTTATTTTTTTTCTTGCCCTCCCCCTTCTTCAATCATCACTTCAGGTTCACTAAGTTTGTTTTATTTGGGTGCATACTCTACTCAGGATTATGTTCCCTTTTAACTGCACTTAGCCATTCTTCTTTCCCTGTTGAATTATTTGTATTTCTATAGCATGCTGTTTAATTTATATTTGTGCATGTATTCAACCTTTTTTTATTCATTCATTTTATATGAGTGAGAGTAACCTAAGACACACTTCTCTCTACTCTTATACCATGTTGTATTTACTCTGGGATGAGCATTCTATCCACTGAGTCACCTAGCTGCTTCTAGACAAGAAGGAGTATAATTTAGCTAGAGGACAGAATACATGGGGGAATCAGTGAGATGATGTTGGAAGGATAAATTGTTATATATAACTATATCTAATATCACATTTTATCCTTAGCACTTAGTATAATACACTCTAAAAAGTAGAAGCTTAATAAGTGTTTATATTGAGAAAAAACAGCTATGGGGTTTGGTAAATTTGTGGGAAAAGAATGAGATAACTCTAAGGTTTTGAGTTTCAATGACAAAGTAAGTTTTGGTACTATACATGAAAACAGGAAAATCATGAATAAAACAGGGTAAAATTTTGATTTGGGTCATATTGAGTTTGAAATGTTATAAGATTATATATATGAAGATTGATAAAGATGGAGAAGTTCTAGTTTTAGTTATGAATTTGGTAGCTGTCTGCATGGGACTAATCATTTATTTCAACCTTAGGAGTTGATGTGGTTGTTAAAGAGAAAAAAATTTTTTTTAGTTTTTTTTTTTTTTTATTAAAGCTTTTTATTTGTATAACATATGTATGGGTAGTTCCCCAACATTGATCTTTACAAAGCTTTCCATTACAAATTTTACCCCCAATCCCCTCCCCTCCCCTAGATGGCAGGAAGTCCACTACATGTTAATAATGTTGAAATGCTTGAGAAGTTATGCAAGAAAAATTCTATCTACAGGAAAAAAAAAAGAATCAGAGAAAGGCAATACAATGCAAGCAAATGTCAATAGAGATCATGAAAATGTTATGTTGTGGTCCATATTTCATTTCCCTCTCTCTGGGTGTATATGGTTTTCTTCGGTGAACAATTGGAATTGGTTTGAGACAATTCTTTGTTGCAGAGAGCCATGTCCATCAGAATTGATCATCATGTAATACTGTTATTGCTGTGTATGATGATCTCCTGGTTCTGCTCGTTTCACTCAGCATCAGTTCATGCAAGTCCCTCCAGGCCTCTCTGAAATTGTCCTGCTGGTCGTTTTTTACAGAGCAATAATATTCCATAACATTCATATACCATAATTTATTCAGCCACTCTCCAATTGATGGGCATCCCTTCAGTTTCCAGTTTCTAGCCACTACAAAAAGGGCTGCCACAAACATTCTTGCACATGTGGGTCCCTTTCCCTCCTCTAAGATCTCTTTGGGATATAAGCCCATTAGAAACACTGCTGGGTCAAAGGGTATGCACAGTTTGATAACTTTTTGAGCATAGCTCCAAATTGCTCTCCAGAATGGTTGGATCCGTTCACAATTCCACCAACAATGTATCAGTGTCCCAGCCCTCCCATATGCCCTCCAACATTCATCATTATCTTTTCCTGTCATTTTAGCCAATCTGACAGGTCTGTAGTGGTACCTCAGAGTTGTCTTAATTTGCATTTCTCTGATCAATAGTGATTTGGAGCAGCTTTTCATATGACTAGAGATGGTTTTAATTTCATCACCTGAAAATTGTCTGTTCATATCCCTTGACCACTTATCTATTGAAGAGTGGCTTGAACATATATATATATATATATATATATATATGACACAATTCTCTATATATTTTAGAAATGAGGCCTTTATCAGAACCATTAAATGTAAAGATGATTTCCCAATTTGATGCTTCCCTCCTAATCTTGTCTGCATTAGTTTTATTTGTACAGAAACTTTTTAACTTAATATAATCAAAATTATCTATCTGGTGTTCAATTAGGAGTTCCAGATCTTCTTTGGACATAAATTTATTCCATCTCCACAGGTCTGAGAGGTAAACTATACTACGTTCCTCTAACTTGCTTACAAAGTCCCTCTTTATATCTAGATCATGAACCCATTTAGATCTTATCTTGGTATGTGCTGTTAGGTATGGGTCAAGCCCTAATTTCTTCCACAGTAGTTTCCAATTTTCCCAGCAGTTTTTGCCGAATAGTGAGTATTTATCCCAAAAGCTGGGGTCTTTGGGTTTATCGAATACTAGATTGTTAAGGTTATTGCCTAGATTGTCCTGATATCCTATCCTGTGCCACTGATCGACTGCTCTATTTCTTAGCCAGTACTAAACGGTTTTGATGACTGCTGCTTTATAATATAGTTTTAGATCTGGTACAGCAAGGCCACCTTCATCTGCCTTTTTTTTTTCATTAACCCCCTTGAGATCCTTGACCTTTTGTTCTTCCAAATGAACTTTGCTACAATTTTTTCTAGATCTGTAAAATAATTTCTTGGGAGTTTGATTGGTATGGCACTAAATAAGTAGATTAGTTTGGGTAATATTGTCACTTTTATTATGTTCGCTCTGCCTACCCAGGAGCACTTAATATTTTTCCAATTGATTAGGTCTGATTTTATTTGTGTGGAAAGTGTTTTGTAATTTAGTTTGTATAGTTTCTGACTTTTCCTTGGCAGATAGATTCCCAAATATTTTATCCTATCGTCTGCTATTTGGAATGGAATTTCTTTTTCTATCTCTTGCTGCTGAACTTTGTTGGTAATATATAAAAATGCTGATGATTTATGTGCATTAATTTTGAATCCTGCCACTTTGCTAAAGTTGTGAATTGTTTCTAGTAGTTTTTTAGTTGAGTCTCTAGGGTTCTCTAAGTATACCATCATGTCATCTGCAAATAGTGATAATTTGGTTTCTTCATTACCTACTCTGATTCCTTTTATCTCTTTTTCTTCTCTTATTGCTAAAGCTAACATTTCTAATACAATATTAAATAGTAATGATAGTAATGGTGACAGTGGGCAGCCTTGTTTCACTCCTGATCTTATTGGGAATGGTTTTAGTTTGTCTCCATTACATATGATGCTTGCTGATGGTTTTAAATAGATGCTACTGATCATTTTAAGGAAAAGCCCATTTATTCCTATACTCTCTAGTGTTTTTAATAGGAAAGGGTGTTGGATTTTATCAAAGGCTTTTTCTGCATCTATTGAGATAATCATATGCTTTTGTTAGTTTGGTTATTAATATAATTAATTATGCTGATAGTTTTCCTAATATTGAACCAGTCCTGCATCCCTGGTATAAATCCTACTTGGTCATAATGTACTATCTTGGGGAAGGCTTTCTGTAATCTCATTGCTAATATCTTATTTAAAATTTTTGCATCAATATTCATTAGGGAAATTGGTCTATAGTTTTCTTTCTCTGTTTTCACCCTACCTGGTTTAGCTATCAGCACCATATCGGTCTCATAGAAGGATTCTGGCAGTATACCTTCTGTCCCTATTTTCTCAAATAGTTTGTGTAGTATTGGAATTAATTGTTCTTTGAATGTTTAGTAGAATTCACATGCAAATCCATCTGGCCCTGGAGATATTTTCTTAGGGAGTTGGTTAATAGCTTGTTCTATTTCTTTTTCTTATATGGGGCTATTTAAATAATTTATATCCTCTTCTGTTAACCTGGGCAATCTATATTTTTGTAGATATTCCTCCATTTCATTTAGATTATCAAACTTACTGGCATAAAGTTGGGCAAAGTAACTCCTAATTATTGCTCTAATTTCCTCTTCATTGGAGGAAAGTTCTCCCTTATCATTCTTGAGACTAACAATTTGATTTTCCTCTTTTCTTTTTCTTATCAAATTAACTAAAGGCTTATCTATTTTGTTAGTTTTTTCATAGGACCAACTCTTAGTTTTATTTATTAATTCAATAGTTTTCTTATTTTCAATTTTATTAATTTCTCCTTTTACTTTTAGAATTTCCAATTTGGTATTTAATTGAAGGTTTTTAATTTGTTCTTTTTCTAGTTTTTTTAATAATAAGCCCAATTCATTGATCTTTTCTTTCTCTATTTTATGCAAGTAAGCATCTAGAGATATAGAATTGCCCCTTATAACCGCTTTAGCCGTATCCCACAAATTTTGGTATGTTGTCTCCTTATTGTCATTCTCCTGGATGAAATTATTGATTGTGTCTATGATTTGCTCTTTCACCCATTCATTCTTCAGGATTAGATTATTTAATTTCCAATTAACTTTTGGTTTATTTTCTCCTGGCCTTATATTGCATGCGATTTTTATTGCATCATGATCTGAAAAGGATGCATTTACTATTTCTGCCTTTCTGCATTTGATTTTGAGGTTTTTATGCCCTAACACATGGTCAATTTTTGTATAGGTTCCATGGACTGCTGAGAAAAATGTAAACTCCCTACTCTCTCCATTCAATTTTCTCCATGGATCTATCATTCCTAACTTTTCTAACAATTGGTTTGTCTCCCTATTTTCTTTCTTGTTTATTTTGTAGTTTGATTTATCTAATTCTGAGAGAGCAAGGTTGAGATCCCCCACTAGTATGGTTTGGCTGTCTATTTCTTCTTGCATCTCTCTTAATTTCTCCCCTAGGAATTTGTGTGCTATTGCACTTGGTGCATATATATTTAGTATAGATATTGCTACATTATCTATGGTACCCTTTAATAAAATATAGTTTCCTTCCTTATCTCTTTTGATTAGATCTATCTTGGCATTTACTTGATCTGAGATAAGGATTGCTACCCCTGCTTTTTTTTGTTCACCTGAAGCATAATATTTTCTGCTCCAGCCGTTTACCTTCATCCTATGTGTGTCCCTATGTTTTAGATGTGTTTCTTGTAGACAACATATTGTGGGATTCTGGTTTTTAATCCAGTCTGATATCCGCTTCCACTTTATGGGAGAGTTCATCCCATTCACATTCACAGTTAGAATAACTAATTCTTTATTTTCTGCCATCTTATTTACCCAAGTTATGTTTTCCCCTTTCCTTTCCCCTTTCTTCCTTCCCCCCTCCTCAGTACTTTGCTTTTGATGACCCCCTCCCCCAAACAATACTCCACCCTTTAGATCCCCTCCACCTGTTTTTACTCCTTTCCCCTGATTCTTCTATTTTCTCTTCTATTAGTTTGTCCCTTACTTTTCCTCCTTTCCCTCTCACTTCCCTCTAGCAACAGACAAGTTTCTATGTGAAATCAAATGTCTGATATACACTTTTAGAGCCCAACCTGATGAGAGTAAGATTTACACAATGCTCATCTCCCTCCCCTCTTTCTCTCAATTATATTAGGTTTTCTTTGCCTCTTCAAGTGATTTTACCTTGTTTTTACCTCCTTTTTTTTAGATCTTATTTTACCACTTTTCCCCTCTTTTCCCCAGTATGACAACCTTTTCCCCTCTAGTTCTCTTTTTCATATTATGAAAGTAATATCTAGTTAATTATACCCCCAAACTTTAAGTATCCCCCTACTAAAAATAAAGTTCTCAAGAGTCCTTTCCTTTTTAACTTTTCATGCATCTCTTGAGTTCTATGTTTGGGTGTTGAATTTTTTGTTCAGATCCGGCCTTTCCATTAGAAATCGGTGAAATTCACCTATATCTTTGAATGACCATCTTCTCCCCTGGAGGATAATGCTCATTCTAGCTGGTTAGGTTATTCTTGGTTGTAATCCAAGTTCCTTTGCCCTTCGGAATATCTGGTTCCAGGCCCTTTGATCCTTCAGTGTGGAGGCTGACAAATCCTGTGTGATTCTAATTATTGATCCTCGGTATTTGAATTGTTTCTTTCTAGCTGCTAGTAGAATCTGTTCCTTGGTGCTGTAGTCCTGAAATTTAGCCACAATATTCCTTGGGGTCTTAATTTTGGGGTCTCTTTCAGGAGGTGATCAGTGAATTCTTTCAATGGTGATTTTGCCCTTTGATTCTACAATCTCTGGGCAGTTTTCTTTCAGGATTTCCTGGAAGATTGTATTTAGATTCTTTTTTTCATCATGGCTTTCAGGAAGTCCAATAATCCTTAGATTGTCTCTCCTAGATCTATTTTCCAAGTCAGTTGTTTTTCCTAGGAGATATTTCGTATTTTCTTCTAATTTTTCATTTTTTTTGTTTTTGTTTGACTGATTCTTGAAGTCTTATTGAGTCATTCACTTGCATTTGTTCAATTCTTATTTTTAAAGTGTTGTTTTCTTCAGTTACCTTTTTAAGCTCCTTTTGTAACTGGCCAATTTGTTCATTGCACTCTTTTTCCACTTCACTAATTTTATTTTTCAATAAATTGGTGTCTTTTTCATATCTCTTTTGCAGGGCATCATATCCTTCTTGCAATATATTGTATCCTTCTTGCACTGATTTCAGTTTATTTTCCCATTTATCCTCCAGCTCTCTTTTGAGGTTCTTTATGCAATCTTCCAGAAAGGCCTTTTGAAAAGGGGACCAGTGATGGTCCTGGCTGATTTTCTCTTGAGTTTTGTCTAAAGGAACCTCTGGATCTGGGGTCATCACTTCTTTCTCTTTATAAAAGCTGTCTATGGTGAGAGCTCTCTTTTGCTTCTTCATTTTTTTTTGGACAAATAAATATGGATATCTCTTTAAGGTAGGGAAAAAAAACGGCAGCTGAAAAGCTTTGCCCTGGGGCACTTTGGCAAGTTGACTTAAGGTGCTGGGCTGGTGGGGGCTAGGACTAAGTCCAAATTACTCCTTAAACAAGTCAAGTCTGCCAGAACACCTGCCCCCAATCAGGGCAGAGTGTCCCAAGTGCCTCAGATAAACTCCAGGTGTTTGGAATTTGGAGTTTGGAGTTTGGAATTTCTGCCAGGATGAGCTGAGCTGAGTTCCACCCTCACTTCCGGCCTACACAGGAGTCGTCTATTTATCTCTCTGTCCGAGTCAGACTAACCTGATATGAAGTTATCCAAAGAGCAGTGTCCAAATATTTCTGAGTTCATTGACTTGAAGATCCGTTCAGAGGCTTATTTCATTGTTGATTTGAGAGAAGATCGGAGGAGAGGCAGAAAGTCACCTTTTCACTCCGCCATCTTGGCTCCGCCCCTAAAGAGAAAAATTTTAAAGAATGAATACAAGAAGGCTCATAATATATTCTCAGAAATATCTACATTAAGAGAGAAGGCAAAAGAAAAGCCAGGGAGGAATCCAGAGGACATGGAAAATTAAATTTTATGCATATTAATTATGAGTATTAATAATTCATTTTATGAAGTATGAGAATACTCCCTGAATGTATTTTGGGAGGGGAAAAGTTTTAGGAGGAATGAAAAGATTTGGAATAGCTGCTGTGTTAAGTGGGATAAAGAATGAATTAAGCTGAAATGAAGACTCAGATGAGATTATATAACTTAAATTTGTAGTGGACCCATTCAGCATAATTTCATGATTTTTGCTAGCTCTGCTGATCAATAAAAATCAAGAAGGAAGATGGTGAACGACATCCAAAGCTGGAAGGTGGTAAGCATGTAAAGGACATGAGGATAAATATAAATAGAAGAGATATCATCTAGAAGGATCATAGGTAGTCAGTGCAGAATTTTAGTCATGGGATATCTCTCATATTTCAGACCATAAGCAGTATAAAGGATGGATTAGAGAGAAGACAGTGTAGACAGAAGACAGTATTAGTAGGCTATAACAATAGTCCAAAGGGCTATTAATGAGGATCTACATTAATTCTGTAACAATGGATATAGAGAAGGGATAGGTTGAGAAATATTGTGGAAGCAGAGGCTTGTAAGAACATTTTACAATTATACTTTATTAAGTGAATGGAACACCTTGTGTTTATATATGAGATGAATGGATATTTTACATTCATTATCTAATTTGAATTTCACAGTAAATTTCTGAAGTACCAGTATTGTTATCTGAGTTTAAGATAAAGACAATAAACCTCAAACAGTTTAAATGATCTGACCAGTGATATGTTTAATGAATAAAGGTGCAAGAAGTAAATTTTTATTGTTAGTTTTAAAACAGAATAATGGTAGAAACATTTGTACATACATGCAAAGATTATATTTATCTCTCTACATACCAAGTGTGTATATCACTCTTCCTTTAATAAAAAAGTCCCACTGAGAGGAATATTTTTTTAAGTTATGTAATTTGTTGTAAATACATTTTTGCTATTAGCAAGATCATAACAAATTTTGATTTATTTGATTCTATGAGAATACACTTTATATGTATACAGAGTAAATGCTTAATGCCAGTTTATACATTTCTTTTTATTTAGGTGCAATCCTATTATTACCATATAATTAAATAGCTATATAAACAGTTCTATAACTAAAGAAGGTCAAGATATCATTTAGATTTTTAAACAATAATATTCAGCATTTTAAAAAATAAAATCTCAATGGATTTGATGGGGAGATTCAGGAATATGTTAAGAGTTAGATTGGTTTGGTAAACTTAATGAGACCACTTGCTCTTGAGATTTGAGATGCTCATCCAAGAAGTCGGATGAATGCAAAACATTTTTTAATATTCTATCCATATATTCTGTATTAATGACATATGGGAAAAGATCACCTTTCATTCTAGCAGAGCTCTTTTTTTAAAGCAATTGTAGGACTATATTTTCGGTTATAATTTTCTTTGCACAGAAAGTACAGGAGGCAGAGATTATTCTATGAGAAAAGATATGATTCTGCAGTTGATATTTCTTATTGCCAATGACAAATAATTGAGATAATAGTTAGATTTTTACCTCAATGGGTCAGAAATTCCTGAGGCAGTCCTAGAACTTTTTTCTTTTAATTCTGTAATGGATCAGAATTTTAGGGCAAGAAGGAATCATCTGTTCCTGAAATGGATCTAGTCTATATGGGTTTGGTCCCTCTTTAGATTAACTGATGTCCTCATCAGCTAAGGATTTCATAGCACATTGGGGAAATTCAGTGCCATCAAGATATGTTGAACTCTTGGTGAGCCTGAGTGGTTTTGTGATAAGTAAGACATACTAGAGCAATTAGTCTTTTAGTGTTAACCATTCTGAGTTCCATCAATAGAAGACACATTGTATGAGATTCTTTGCTGTATATAGAGATGAATATTTTTTTTCAGTAGCTTGACTTGACTTAGTAACATTTAATCCCTTATTTTTGGAAATAGTTTTAATTTTCCATGCCTATTTATGTACTGTAATGCTACAAATGGATTAGTTTGTGCAGTTAGCATCCACATGGAGTGGCAGAAAGTTATATGTATTCATGCATATGTTTGTATGTATCCATGTATGCACTGCATGGGCATGTATTTGTAGTTGTATATGTTTGTGTTGAGGCATACATGATACATGTTTACATCATTTCTTATATCACAATAATCTTCCATCATATACACAATGAAGAATATACATATATTCTTCTAGTTTATTTCCATTTTTCCCATAGTTGTGATACTTTTCCTTCATTTAAGCAGAAGCGAATTTAGGTATCTTTATTGGAAAGAGTAATAGAGCTTGATGGAAACAAAAAATGATTCTTGAAACAGAGCAGTTAGATGCCATCTGCAAAAAAAAAATAGTGTTTGAGATTTCCATATTAATGGGCTTCAAAAAGGAAATACATTTATAGAATTATTATATTTTATGTTAAGAAAAAATAGAGATAACAGCTACAGGGATCATAGAGCATAGATTATGATATTACAAAAAGGGAAAAAATATACAGTTACACAAACAAAAATAACTTAGCAATAACTTAGTATAATCCTAGAAGAGGGGAATCTGGATCTTCAAGTGAAATAAAGGATTTCTAAACATATCTAAAGAGTAGTTGAGAAATGAGGAAAAATTTTGAAATGCAAACAAATCATGAGATACATGAGAAGCAACTAGTCAGTGAAGTGGACAGAGCATTACACCTAGAATCAGAAAGAACCAAATTTAGTCTCTTATAGTCACTAGACTGTGATCTTGGGCAAAGCATTTGAAACTTCTGTCTGCCTTAGTTTCATCATTAAATTGAAGATAATAAGTATCTACATTATTGTGAGGATAAAATGAAACATGAGTATAAAATATACAAACAAAATGTAAAATACTTTGCATACCTTAAGATGGTAAATAATGTTATCTATTATTCTTTGAAAAGATGTATACAAATGAGCAATTAGATGTAGTTTTGAAAGAATGAACTTTGTTCATTTTAAATGATTGAGGGAAATAATACAAAGGTCTTTCAATAGTTCTGTCATCAGGACCTGGGCCTGGGGCTGATTTTATTAAGTTCTGATGATATTAAAAGAAGAAATAAAAGGGAGAGATAAAGAATTGGGCCAGGGGAGAAGAAGGATAGGATAACTTATCTTTTAAGTTCAGAAGACTAAAGTAAAAGTTTATACAAATGTGGAAAAGGTTTTGCTGTTTTTCTTGTTCAGTCATTCAGTTATGTATAACAATTCACTATCTCTCAAAGTCTGTCCAAGCTCATGTTCATTGCTTCTATGACAAATGCACCCGTATCATCCTCTCCCATATCCTTTTCTTTTTGCCTTCAATCTAACATCAAGCTCTTTTCCAATGAGTTCTGTCTTCTCAATATGTGGTCAAAGTATTTAGGCTTCAGCTTCAGTATTCGACCTTCCAGTGAAGAGTCTGAATTAATTTCTTTAAGTATTCACTGATTTGATCTCCTTACTGGTCATAAGAAAAACAAACAAAACAAATCCCAAAACACAGGGAGAAAAAGTTGAAAGGTAAAAATCTATCATAAAGAGCTAGATAAGGAGAAAGAAAAAAATATAGAAGAATAAAACAGAAAAATACACAGTTAATAGTCATAATTGTGATTATGGATATGATGAATTCACCTATAATGTGACAAAATGGATTAAAAATAGAATATAGCAATATCTGATTTATGAGAAATATACTTGTAATGTAGACTCACAAAAGGTTGAATATGTTGGGGACAAAATCATTGTGCCTTAGATAAACAAACAAAAAAAACCACCCAAAAACAAAAATAAAGAGTTACTATCATTATTTTGGACAAGGCCAAAGTCAAAAATAGACTTAAAGAGATCAGAAAAGAAAATATATTTTGCCAAAAGATACTAATTTCTCAGGTGCACATAACACATTTATGAAATGCACCATGGATTAGGGCATGAAAACTTCGTAAACAAATGCAGGAAAAACATAATGTGAGACATATTCTTTACTGACCACAATGCAATAAAAATTGTATTCAATTGAATTCCACAAGAGAAAGGAATAAATATCAATTGAAAACCAAATAACAATCCTAAATAATTAGTAAGTCAAAATCATAGAATCATATCACAAATCATAGAAATGAGACATAATTTCATTAAAGAAGAAACAATGAAACAACACAGTAAAATTTGGGGAATGCAGGCAAGTCAGCCTTTGGGAGAAAATTTATATTTTTACATACCTTCATGATCAGAAGGCAGAAAGAACACAAACACAAATTGGTCATGAGATTGAAAGAAAAAGCAACAATGACCCCCCCATTGAAAATTTAAAAACCCAAACTAAACACTAGGAGAAATCCTGAAGAGAGATAAACAGCAAAAAAAAAATTGAATTATTAGACAAAACTAGAGGCAATTTTTGGAAAAAAAAAGAAAATAATAAAATAAACTATTGGCAAACTTTTATTTTTTTAATTTAATTTAATTTTATTTGCATAACATATGTGTGGGTAATTCTTCAACACTAACCCTTACATAGCTTTCTGTTACAAATTTTCCCCCCCACTCCCCACCCCTCCCCTAGATGGCAGGATATCCACTACATGTTAATTATGTTAAAATATTGGCAAATTGAATATATGTATACATATTTCCAAACATCATTGTTGTGCAAGAAAAATCTTATCTACACAAAAGATATATCAGATAAAGGAAACACAATGTAAGTAAACATCAATCAAGGAGTATGAGAATGTTATGTTGTGGTCCACATTTCACATCCCTCTCTCTGGGTGTATATGGCTTTCTTCCGTGAACAATTGGAGGTGGTTTGAAACATTTCATTGTTGAAGAGAGCCATGTCCATCAGAATTGATTGTCATATAGTATTGTTGTTGCCGTGTATAATGATCTCCTGGTTCTGCTCGTTTCACTCAGCATCAGTTCATGCAAGTCTCTCCAGGCCTCTCTGAAATCGTCCTACTGGTCATTTCTTACAGAACAATAATATTCCATAATATTCATATACCATAATTTATTCAGCCATTCTCCAATTGAAGGGCATCTATTCAATTTCCAGTTTCTAGCCACTACAAAAAGGGCTGCTGCAAACATTCTTGCACATGTGGGGCCCTTTCCTTCCTTTATGATTTCTTTGGGATACAAGCCCAATAGAAATGCTGCTGGGTCAAAGGGTATGCACAGTTTGATAACTTTTTGAGCATAGCTCCAAATTGCTCTCCAGAATGGCTGTATCTGTTTACAGCTCCACCAACAATGTATCAGTGTCCCAGCCCTCCCACATCCTCTCCAACATTCATCATTAACTTTTCCTGTCATTTTAGCCAATCTGACAGGTGTGTAGTGGTACCTCAGGGTTGTCTTGATTTGCATTTCTCTGATCAATAGTGATTTGGAGCACCTTTTCATATGACTATAAATAGTTTTAATTTCATGGCAAACTTTTATTAAAAAATAGAAAGATGAAATGAATTACTAGTATTAAGATGATAAATCATTTAATAACAAATGAAAAAGAAATTAAAAACATTATTAGAATTCTAATAATATTATTTCACAAATATGCAAAATATCTTAAATGAAATAATGAATATTTACAAACATGTAAATCACATATTAACTGAATAAGAAGTAAAGTTTTGAAAAAAACCCAATCTCAGAAAAAAGGACATTAAAGAAGTTATTAATGGGCTCTCAAAAGTTAAAAAATAAATCTCAAGACCAGATGTATTCACAAATGGATTATATCAACAATTTAAAGAACAATTAATTCTAATATTACACAAACCATTTACAAAAATAACTAAAAATTGGGGTAGGGGGAAGGAGAATAATGCAACCAAATTTCTTCTATAATGCAAATATTATTTTGATGCTAAAACTAAGGAGAGTCAAACCAGAGAAAGAAAATTAAAGACCAATTTTCCTAATGATTACTGATGAAAAAATGTTCATAAAACTTATTAGCTAGGGGGCAGCTAGATAGCACAGTCAATAGAGCACCAGCCCTGAAGTCAGGAGGACCTGAGTTCAAATCTGACCTCAGACACTTAACATTTCCTTGCTTGTGTGACCCTGGGCAAGTCACTTAATCCCAATTGCCTCAGCCAAAAAAAAAAAAAAAAAGAAAAAAGAAAAAGAAATGTAGAACTGTCAAGATTTATCAACAAACTGAATATGTGGGGTAAGAGAGAGTGAAGAGTCAAATATAATGCCTAAACTATGAACCAGAGACATTTAATATACAGTTCATTTCAGTTCCTAAAGAACACACCCCTGGTTCCAATTCCAAATCTCTCTCAGAGATAAGTTTTAGGAATCCTAGTTTCTTAGATATTCCCTATCAAGTTAACTGTCTTTACCAACACTCTTGGAATTCTCACTTCAAGGACTCTATGCATTCCAGAACAGAAATAAAGACCAAGAAAAACCTCAGGGCCCAAGGATAAGAGAAAATAGAGGAATGAAGTCTTTTTATCACCAGTTCAGCTCATGGTATACACACTATAGTTAACTTGTGATCTTCATCTTCTTAATGCTGCAGGAAAAGAGGGCATGGGAAAGAAAGGGAATCAGAAAAAGAGTGAGGATAAGTTTTGAAATTCAGTCTCTTCTGGCTACAAAGTCAATTAAAGGAGGCTACACTTACCCATATAATATGGGACATTGAGCTTTGCTCTTACAAGCCCATTCATGGTGCCTCCTTCTGGGTGATCTGAGCACATTCCGAAAGCAATCTCATATGGAATCCTGGTTCCAAGGTCACTATGAATTGATTCCAGTGAGGATCACTATATTTACTTGAAACTGAACAGAATTCAACATGCAATTCTCATAGCTGTCTTCTTTGACTGTGATACTTTCTTTTCTTCCTTCTGTTGTCTTTTATTTTCTCTAATTATAAAATGTATTTTTATACACTCACAGTTAGACAAATTGCATGTAATAGAGATCTATAATATTATATTTTTCTATTATAAACTAAATATATATGGAAATTCCCAGTTCATTGTCACGTCTAGCATTTAATATGGTAATAGAAATAGTAGATATAACATTAAGAGAAGAAAAACTAGCTTAGAGAATAACATAGTAAAAGAAGAATCACAAAGATAAGTTTTTAAGAGAGAATACTATGAGAACCCTAGTGAGTTAACTAAAAGTAATCAAAACAACTCGAACAAAATTGTAGGACATAAAATAAGTTTGTAAAAATCATTAGAAATTTTTTTTATTGCCAATAAAACCCAGTAAGAATAGATAGATTAATTCAATTTAAAACAACTACCCAAGAGGATTCTGGGAAGATGACAGAGTAGATTGGTAAATTCCAAGCTCTCTAGATCCCCCCAACAAATAGAACAAATTTGTGCCTCAGGGTGAATATAGACTGGTGAAAAATCTGGAAGACTTGGAGCAGAACTGGAGTCTTCCTAATACCACCTGAGAAGATATAAATGAAGACCCTGAGCTGGGGATTAACATGTAGGAAATGCAAATACCTCTATGCTAGTTTGACTGGAATACCAAGTAGGGACCTCTTAGGCTATGTGGGTGTGGCTGGAGCCTCAGCAGAAACCACAGAGACTTCTACCTTGCTGACTGTGGAGTTGGGGTTTGAGTCTTGGAAGACCAAATGAACCTTGGCTGATTGGGAACACCAGCTGGGCTGCTGAGTTGCTGCTCTGTGCAAGAAGGAACTCACTGGATGAGTGCAGAGGCAGCGGGGCAAGCATGCTGCTGGCTGTGGGCACTTGCAGGAGGATAGAGCTCTTAGTTTGGAGTTCCTGGTCAGAAAAAAACCCTCTCATTAAAAAAAATGAACTAGCAAAGAAAAAGATTGAAATTGTCATGTCTAGTTCATCTTTCAGGTTCTATACCTCTTTTTCTAGTTGGTTAACTCTTTTTTCATAATCTTGTTTTTCTTGAATGGCTTTTATTTTAGTTTAGTTTAGTTTTTCCTCAAGATTTCTTATTTGGTTTTTGAAACATATTATGGGAATAGGGAAGACAGGGGTTCCTCTTCAGAGGAGGACACTTTAGTATAAAAAAAAAAAGCTGCCACTCCAAAGAGTAATATGAAATTGCTCCCTGCCCAGAGAGAATTTATATAACTCATAAAAGAATTTAAAAATGAAATGAGAGACATTGAGGAAAAACTAAAAATAAAAACATATAAGAAAAATAAGATTATGAAAAAAGGTAACCAAATAAAAAATGAGGTACAGAGTCTTAATGATAAAAATAACTCTTTGAAAATTAAAATTTTACAAGGGGAAGCCAGTGAAGCTACGAGAGACCAAGAAATTACAAAACAGATTATAAAGAATGAGAAAATAGAACAGAATGTGAACATCTTATAAGAAAAAGGATAGATCGCTAGAACAGGTCAAGAAGAGAAAATACAAGAATAATTGGACTGCCAATTTTTGTGTGACCAAAAAGAGAACCTTTACCCAATAATGCAGGAAATAATCCAAGAAAATTATTCTGGAGTGATTGAACATAAGGGGAAAGCAGAAATAGAAAAAATCCACTGATCACCGATCAATGTGTGGAAAACACATTGTAATATTATTGCCAAATTTAGAACCCCCAGATCAAAGAGAAAAATTTCCAAGAAACAAGAATAAAACAAGTCAAATGCACTGGAGCTATGATTAGAATTGTACAAGTCTTATTAGCAGCTACAATAAAAAATCACAGGTCCTGGAATCATATCTACTGACAATTAAAAGAACTAGATCTGCAGCCAAAAATATCATATCCAGCAAAATTATCTATATTGAATGAGAAAAAAATGGAGCTTCAGTTGGACATTTTTAGGACTTTCTATCAACCAAACCCAAACTTAACAGAAAATTTAACATATAAAGGCTAATATAAAAAATCAATTTTAAAGAATTCAACATGGACAAACTCTTTAAACATGGACAAATTGTTTATGGTATTTTTTAAACATGGGAAATCTATACTATATGTTTAGGATCACATCACATAGGGTAGCTCAAAAGAAAGATAAGCAGAGTTAAGGTAAAAATAGTAATCATGTTATACAAATGAGGTGCAGAAGAAGAATAGTCATAGAGGCATGGGGGGGGTGGAGGACTAGTGGTTCTGAAAATCTACTCTTATTGGGAATGGATTCAATAGGCAACACTACCTACATACCATGAAGGATATAGCACCCTTTAAAATCTATAAAGAAATAATTGGGGAGGGATAGGCAGATGGGGAAGTAAAGATGAGGGAAGAGATCCCTTTGTGGAGAGAGGTAAAGTAATACAATGCAAGTTATGGAGCAGAATTTAATTAAAGAATCAGCTGATAGAGGAAAGATGTGGGTATGTGAGTGTGTATATATATGTATATGTCTACATATGTATACATAAATATGTCTTTTCTTAACTGTAGCTTGTTTGGAGGTGGTGAAGATTATGAAAAAGGGAAAAAGAATAACAAAATGTGCAGTAGAGAATCAAAGAACAATTTAATAAGAAATAAAGAAAAGATGGACAGTTATGAATGTAATTTTTTCTACATATATATGTATATTTTTTTATCTGAACACTGATGTTCTGCTGGGTACATGACAGTGTGCTCTTTTGTTTTAATTTATTTTGTTTTTATTCCTTTTCTGTTTTTTTCTTCCTCTGTTTTTTTTTTCAAATAAAAAATACTAGAAAAAAACTACAGAATGCATAAAATACTTGGAAATCTATTTAACAAGATTTAAGCAAGAATTGTATGAATGCTACTCCAAAACACCATTTGCATAAATGAAGATAGATCTAACTGATAAGAGAGATAATCATAACTAATATCATGGTAAAATATGAATGTATGACTAAAAATGATAACATTACTAATTGTCACTTATTCAGTGAAATGCCAATTAAAAGGACCAAAGATTATTTAATAGAACCAAATAGTTTTCATCTACAGAAACAATAAGCCAAAATTCTGAAGAAAAATAATAAATAAAAAATAAATAAAAAAGTTAGAGGGAAGGAGAATTCATAGTACCAGATCACAAATTATACTACAACGATACTAATTGTCAAACCATTTAGTACTTGTTAAAAAATAAAGAGTTCAATCAATGAAACAGATTAGGTTATAACATAGCAAAGGAATTTAACATAGTAGTCTAGTGTTCTGTGAACCCCGAAACTCCAGGTACAATGGTAAGAAGTCATTATTTGACAAAAATTGCTAGGAAAACTAGCAAGTAACCTGACAGAAATTAGGTTTCTTCTCATATGTCATTACAAACTCCAAATCAATACTTAAACATAAAAGATCATATTGCAAACAAATTATATAACAGAGCAATGACCTCTTAGATCTATAGAAAAGCTCACAATCTAACAAGGATAAAGAGGGTCCCATGATAAAATCAATAGGTTTGATTACATAAAGTTGAAATATTTTGTACAAAGAAATCTAATGCAGCTAAGACAAGAAAGGAAAAGAGATACTTGAAATAATATTTTTTTTTCTAGGAGATTTCACGGACAAAATTCTTCTTTCAAAGTTACATAAGAAATGAATTCAAATATATGGTAATGAGGGTCATTCTCTAATTGGTAAATGGTTAATTATATGAATAGGCAATTCTTGAGGGAAGAAATCTATGTTATATAGGGAAGAAATCTAATTTATCTATAGCAATGAAAAAATCGTCCAAATCTCTAATAAATGGGGAGATTCAAATTCATGGAATTTTGAGGTTTTATCCTATATCTATTAGATTGGCAAAGATGATAAAAAATGAAAAATGACAATTTCAGAAGATATGTGCTATTGGAAGAGTTGTGAATTGGTATAGTCAATGTGGAAAGTAATTTGAAACTGTGATGTATAAAAAGTTCCAGACATGTAAGTTCTGGGTAATTAATCACTTTATTAATTATTGCTAGCAGATAATTAATAAAAAGGGTCAGTGGCACTCCTGAATGTCAAAGATAGATCATGGAGGATTTTTGATGCTGATATGCCCTTGGAAGAGTGGATGTTCCTGACAGGTTAACAATTAATGAGAAGAATTAATAATATAATGAGAGGTGGACCTATTCTAATGAGGGGCTGAGTGACTGATTATGTCACTCTTACTCTTACTCTTACATTCCCAGTCTTGGGCAATCTAGATAGATCTAGTCCTCCCCCCAAGCTTAACTAGAACAAAATGGGCCAAAATTCACCCAGAATAGATTTCCTTGAAATGGTTTTCCAGTTGAGTGGGATAATTCCACCTAGATAAGATGGTCTAGGTGGGGTAATTTTTAAGCTAGATCAAAGAAGTCTGTGAAAGATTAAACTTTGAATGAAGACATAGTAAAAAGGGAGGAAAAAACTCCAGTTATCTCCCCAGTGCTTGGTTATTTAATAATCACTGTTCTTAGAACTATAGCCTAAAAGTTACTGAATTGCACTTTTTGATTTCACTATCATTTCTATACCATGAAGAGATAAAAGAAAGAAAAATGGGTCCTTTATATACCCTTTCTTCCTTCCCATCTCCCAAAATATTAAAGTAGCTTTTCTTTCTAAGGTAAAAAATGGGAATACTATTTTGCTATAAAAAATGAAGAGATGGTTTCAGAGAAACCTGAGAAAACCATGAACTGATTCATCATAAAATGAGCAGAATCAGGAGAAAAATCTATATTAATATGCATCAATATTAATCAATCAATTAGCTAATTATATGCATTAATATTACCAATATTAATTTGGTAATATTTGAAAGGCACTTTGAAAGGCACTAATTTAAGAGAATGAAAGGATAGAACAGTTCTTACCATGTATAAGATCAAAAGAAATGGGGATGATAGGCCTAACTTTTTTTAAATGGGCAAATTAAGGTGATTTTAAAAGATTAACTAAAGATAATATGGTAATTATTTACAGAATTAGTGAACACAAAGATATAAACAGAATGGTGAAAATACATCAAAGAAAATGTCAGCGAATATCAGAACAAAAGATTTAGCCACAGATATCACACTCCATAAATGATGATTTTGATCAAACTCGAAGAAGGGAAGTGCTTTCAGATCCATTGATAAGTTCTCTAAGTTCTCATAAGTTCTATAAAACTTCTGAGAATGACCTGATTTTTTTTTATAGAACATGACACAAAACTAAAATGAGCAACACAAAGAATCAAACAGTATCTTTAGTACAAATTTTAAAAGGAAAGTGAGGTTTTAAACTGCTAAATATTCTAGTATGTACTAAATTAGAGGTCATACATACTACACACTATACATATTATGCATACAATACATTGATTTTAAGGTGGATTTCTGCTTTTTCCCCTCTTCCCTTCACCCCTCACCCTCCCCACTAGGAATCCTGCTATAAAGCTTGGTTAGAATAACAGAGAACATTATGTAAGTGTCCTATAAAGGATTCACAAATAACTGGTGAATTTAAGCAAAAGTATTGAAAACAGCAAATGAAAAGCAGGATGTTTATAATACTTGATTTTTTTAAAATTAAAGTGGATCTGGTTGTATTTTTATAGCCGAATTAAGACCAGAGATTCCAGCTAAGCTGCAGAAGAATGGAAAGACATTATATGTAACCATCATCTCGTACTTAAGTTGGTGAAAAAAGAAATTAGAATGATTAAGAGAGTGAAAAGTTTCCAAGTTGCTCCTCATTGACTCTATCATAAGGAAATATATTACATTGAGAAAAGGGAAATTTAATTGCAAAAATTGCAAGTAGTTTGCAGATAATGTCAATGTAGAAGAAGAGGGAGAGGGAAAGGGAGTAGAATATATGTAAAAAGAGTATGCAGTTTGTATTAGCCTGAGGTGACAACCATGAATTTTGAGGGAATAGAAATGAAAGGATGTCAACTCCTAAGAATGCTTGGTGCAGCCAAAAGTGAAGGAAAGACTAATGTCTTGACAGTTCTTATCTCTGACTCTGTTTTGCATATCTTCCTGTTTTGCACCAGAAGTCTGATTTTAGTTTAAACATCTGTCAATGTTATTTGTTCACTTCTTAAGAATTTTCATCTGTGACTCAGTATACCAATAGGTTTGTAGCCATTACCCCTTTAGGATTCATGTAGAGATATTTTTGTTTCTCCCCTTTAACATCCTGAGATTGAATAAAGTCTGAAGGACAGTTGTTTCCACCATCCTGTTAACTAATGTTAAGTCATAGCTTATTATGTTTAGAATCTCTGTCATCATTGAATCTTCTTTCTCATCCTGTACATAAAATAATTTGCCAAGTCTTGTTATGTCTTTTCTATATTTTTCTTTCTTTCTTTCTTTCTTTCTTTCTTTCTTTCTTTCTTTCTTT